>APFE031348806.1:6460-92156 GCA_000404065.3 Pinus taeda
GGTATTGAGCAATGGAGGCAGGCAAGCAGTGGAATAGATTTGGAGATCAGATCTGAGCTGTATTGTGTGTAACAGGGTGGAGATAGTGCTGGATACTTGTGAGAAGTATTGACTATTGTAATGTTACATGTTCTCAATCATTAATATACAGATAGTGTGGGGTTTTTAGCTGTAAGCTTTCCCCGGGTTACATACCGTGTTAATGTGTGCATGCTCTTGATGTTTTATTGTTATTGATGCTGCTATATTGATGATCAACGTAGAGGAGCTTATGTATGGTGTATGTATTCCGCAATAGTACATGATCAGGATAATCTCTATTGAATATGTTTATTATTCAAAATTTCTACAAAATACTGAAATATTCTTACAAACAGGAATGGAAATAAACCGGCTAGGGCGATGGTAGCTTATCTCTGAGAAGAGATGTGGTGGCTACATGCCTCTGAACTGCCTTACAATGAGGCTCAAGGGCCTTTTTATTATTGAACAATAAGAGCAAACCCTAAACAACCAAACCTTTAACCCGAGGAGATGTAACACTAAGACTTTATGGGCCCCGTTGGGGTGAGTTGGAAAGCCAACTTCCCGGGGTCGCGACTTGGTCGTATTATTTCCGTTTGACGCGCATGATAGCTTGCTGGAAAGATATCTCTGAGGACTACAACAGAAAAAATGGTTTTAGGCAAAAATTTAGTTAGCAGTAGATTTCCAATAAAAATTCGTTTAGGGCCTCAAAACAGCTCCAGAAGTTTAGGACCTGAAAAACTGCTAAAAATAGTAAATTGTGCTACAATTAAGGAAACTGAAAAACTGAAAGAAGCAATGGTGGGGGTCCAAGTGGAATTGTCGGGTGGCCACCAATATCCACCTAGATCATTAACTGACACATAGGGAATTGAATCATATCATAGTAACTTCTCGTCACATGTTTACCCTTGTTGGCCAGTTACTTGGGTAGAAGATGGAGGAGGGTGTTATAGAGTGGTATGAGAGTGGGTTCCATTCTCTTTGGGTGGTGTCTATTTTTAGTTCTCCTTATGTGATATCTGATACCACAAAGTGGTATCAGAGTGGGTTGCCCTCTCTTTGGGTCATATCTGATACCACATAGTGGTATCAGAGTGGGTTGCACTCTCTTTGGGTCATATATGATACCATAGAGTCATATTAGAGTGGGTTTCATTCTCTTTGGGTGGTGTCTAGTTTCGGTTCTTTTTGGGTGATATCTAATACCACAAAGTGGTATCATAGCATGGTTCACCTCTTGGTCTGGATGGGCATAATGTATTTGTCATGTATGCATGTAACTTGTATATGTGCTTGTTATGTATGCATGGTAGTGGTCATTGTTACAATTGTGTTTCCATGTAGGAGTTGATGATGTCGTTGTTGGGATGTGTTTGTCATTATTGCATGTCGGTTTAATATGCATTTGTTATGCATGTCGGTGTCTATATGTTGTTATCCATGCATTTTCATAGTGAAGGTTGTGGTGCATAAGGTCATTGTATGTAATTAGGTCATCATGATGATATTGGTATGTTATGATGCTAATGTGTTGGCTACGATAAAGCAGGAGATGCAAATCATTAAAGTGAAATTGCAACAATGGACTTCAGGGTAAGAGCAGATCATCATACAGGTTTGTATGGTGGGCATGCAGGTATGTTGGTTAATGTTTGTTATAAGCATTAGGGTTATTGATATGCTTCATTCTATTATTATTATGGTTACATGTATGATAAATGCTAGTTGATTAATGTAGTCACACGTGTCAGATAGTCATGAATGATAGTAACCTGTGGTTGTATGCATCACAATTGTTGTTTTATGATAGTTAACTTGATGATTATGTTATATGTTGTTGATAAGCATGTTATATGTTAACTTGTTGTTGTTATATGTTAGTTAATGATTAGGATTATTGCATTAATAGCTTGATGTTATATGTATCATGCTAAATTGGATTGACCTATGCAGATGGTTAGGGTTATGACATTAAGGTATGAGTTTGACTATGTCATCTATTTGACGTTTGAGTGTTTGATTATGTCATATAGTTGATTTATTTAGCATGGTATGTTTGCAAGTTGGTTGAATGTTTGATGAATTGCATAATATGACTATGTGTATGTAAGATTGCTCGAAGGAATGATCTTGTTTTAAGATGGCTTTACTCACACATATGTGTTGAGACAGTTGATATGTACTTTAGTGTAAGTAAGTGATAGTTGTAGCATTATGTCTAATGACTACACATTGACTATGGATTATGAAATGATTGTTAGTCTTGGTAAAGTTTGTTTTCAAATTAGTAGATATGATTCCTTGATCTTTGGAACATGTGATCGACATGTGTGAGCAGTTGCAGGGAAACATGCTTGGCATAACAAGGTAAGCTAACTGGTATATTCTTATATTTATTTATACATTAACAATTATGTCTTTATGGTAGTGTGATGTAGGGAGTTACATGACAAGAGAGGTTGCCATGAAGAAGGCTCGGGTTGAGCTTTCCTTGGGAACCATGGGTTTGAGTCATGGTGTCTATTATTAGTCTTGTACTTTCAGTCTTTTGTGATCTATTTGCGCTTGATTGTGGCTTTGTTTATGTCTGGTGTATGGCCATACCACTTTGTTTGCAGTGTCATATTGTTATTGGTTTTCATGGTCTTCTTATTGTTTGTTTCCTGTGCTTGCCTTTTAAGTTTTGAGTCTTGGGAATTGGTTGGGAAAGAGGAAAGTTAATGGAGTTGTGGGAGAGTTGTGTGGAACCCAATAGGTAATGAAAGACTAGATGAAGCTGGTGCATGTGTAAGGGTAGCTAAAGGTAAGAGTATGACACTCGGCTAAGTGGGTTGGGTCCATTAGTCTAAATGGATGGTGGTAGGACAATCATGAGAAAGCTAACAGGAAAGGTAAAGTGAATGGATGTGAGGCATCTGATTCCTTGGCTATGTTGGGAACAATTGTTCTCAATGTTTTGCATGGTGTACATGGATAAAGGAAGTTCTCTTAACCTTGGCCTTATGATATTTGGTAATTACGTTGTGATCATGTTTATGCTAATGTTTATATATATGCATGTATATTGTATGTATGTATGTCGTTGTATGACAGGATCATGATTGTTTTATGTTGATGTTTATATTCTATATGTGTGTGTGTGTGTGTGTGTATGTATGCATACCATTGTCTGACAGGGTCATCAAGAATATTTCTTGTGGAGGAATGATTGCTTATGTAGGTGAATGACATGAAGAGATTCCTCGTTCATGAGGAATCAAGTGGGAAGAGTAGCCTGATAGATCTCTGAGCTCAGTATCATGTGGATATGAATTGATATTATGTGATTATACAATGTCTATGTTTATGTTATGGACAGGCTAATGCAGAGAGATACATCAATGAAATGACAACAACGTGATCCACAAGATGCTAGGATAAGCATGGATGGCGGAGGGACACTAGAAGCAAGGTTTCTTTGTAGAGGCAATGTGGTCATGGAAAATTTTAGGGGCTAATATTCGCAAGTGGGCTAATTTTCCATCATTTTTCCAAAAAAAAGATTCACTAATTTCCATTTTTTATAAAAATGATTCACCATAATTTTACAATATAAAATTATTTTACCTTAAAACTCGCGAACATTATATAGAGAGTATATATAAAATCATTATAAATTTTAATAATTTTATAAATACATCAATAAACATTATATAGCTTGCATATTAGCGACTAGTGAGATTCGCCAATGTTTTTAAACTTCAAGATAATTTTTCATCCTTCAAATTTTCCATGAATGTGGTCTTGGATGTGTAGTGCTATTGGTGTGTATAAGTTGTGCATATTTTATATTTAGCGGTTGTACATATGGTGTTGTGTTCATATTGCTTTTGTAATGTTGGGTATAATGGTGTTATGTACATGTTGGATATGCGACATTGTGTGCATATGGTGTTGTGCTCATGTTGGATATGCAGTGTTGTGTACATATGATGCTATGTACATGTTGTATATGTAGCGTTATGTACATATGGTGTTGTGTGCATGTTGTACAAGTGGTATTATGTACATATGGTGTTGTGTGCATAATTGTACACGTGGTGTTGTGTGCATGTGGTGTTGTGTACATGTTGTACATGTGGTGTTATGTGCAAGGGGTGTTGTGTACATGTCGTGTATGTGATGTTGTGTACATGTGGTGTCATGTACATGTCATGCATGTGTCCTGTGTACATGTGGTATTGTGTATACATTGTACAACTGGTGCGGTGTACATGTGGCACTGCGTACGCGTTGTGCAGTTGGTGTCGTGTACATGTGATGTTGTGTACATGTTGTGTAGGTGGTGTTGTGTACATGTGGTAATGTGTATATGTTGTACATATGATACTGGTGTACATGTGGTATTGTGTGCATGTCGAACATGCTTTGTTGTGGGCATGTAGTACTAAGTATGTGCATTGTGTAGTCGTGGTATCGTCACATATGTATTCATTGTGCTGTACTATGTGTACGTATTTGTGTTGTACTATGTGTATGTATTTTTGTTGTGTTATACATCGGGTGTAGGTGTACATACTGTGTTGTGGTGTACACCAGATGTAGGAGTATGTATTGTGTTGTGTTGTACATTGGGTGTAGGTGTACGTGTGGTATGTCATGTCTAGGTGCATGTATTGCATGGTGTTGTATGTCGTGTGTGGTTGTATGTATGTGATGCCCACTATGTGTATGTGCACATGGTTGAGGAGAAGGCACTGGGTGTTTGTCGGGTGTGGCAACAAATCCATTGTGCATACGGAATCAGGACAAAGGTAGAAGCTAAGGATTTATTAAAGATAAGTATCAGTATTTTATTTCAATTTTATTATGCATGTGATTTATGATTCTGGTCTATGATGATTACATGTGATCTATGATTATGGTTTATGATGGTTACATGTCATTTATGATTTTGATATATGATGGTTGTGTTTTCAGCTAACTTGATGTGATATGCTTATACATGATGATTTGGTCAAAGATGCTAGTTTGACTTGTTGTGATAGGAAGCGAACAAAATTGCAAGTGTACCTTGTTGATGGGCTACCAATGAGGTATGATTTGAAGTTATTTCAATTTATTTTGATTATAATGGAAATTATGTGCTTGGTACAAGAAAGCATGAAATTCTCAGTTGGGTGGTCGAAACTCACGGCAAGCATTAACAACAACAACAAAAGGAATTGGAACAAGCAGCAGTATGCTGGTAAAGCACTTTAAGAGCAGGGCCATTGAGGGACACTAGTACCCAATAGTGTCCATTGATTTCCATGAGCATGCTATGACTATTATGATGGTTTTGAGGCAGGTATATGCTTTAGTTGTTTGACCTTTTGAAGTGAGGAAGCCTTTCCAAGGGATGGATCACCTAGGATAGGGAATGTCGGGGAACTTGGAAGGTGAGTGATTGCATGGAAGGGGTGACCGGATTGCCTGAGGGACCGTGTAGCTGAAAACGGAAGGCTAGGGATGGATTTGTTTGGTCATTAGCATTGCTAGATGGAACCAAATACACATTGGGAGTGCGCCTTGGAACAATGAGCTAGTAACTATTCACTTAGAGGATAAGTAGCACTGGATTGTAGCGCTAGACGTTGGATGCAGCTTTGACTTTAGCAGTGGATTTTGGACTTCCTGGGGAGGATGTGAATCTTGGTATTAATTTGAGGGTGGAAGTGTGAGCCCCTGGATTCCCTTGTTGATTGACATGGGCATCGTATCCTTTATTTGTTGGTTGAGAAAATGTGCATATGTGTATATATGTATATTATTGTAAATATCGTAATGAGTTGTGTTATAAAACTCCAGTAAACAGTATGTTTGTCATGTTTTAGTAGATGGTAATTGTAAATACTGCAACGAGCTATGTTATAAATCTCCATGGGAAATATGTTTTGTTTTCAGCGGTCTTGCTGGTTATATGTGTCATTGAACGCTGAGGATGGTGTTCCCCAAGGGGTAGGGTTCTGTAACAGCCTTGGTTAAAATTCCATGTAAAAATATATAAGACCAAGGTCATGGGACACGAATTCCAAGCTGAATGGTGGGAAAAACATCCTAGTGGGTGTTCTTTTGGTTTATTATGGCTAAAGGAAATTGACAAAGGAAATGGAAAAGTCTTTGGAAATAAATGAGGCATTTTATTTATGAAAATAATGGAAATTAGGAGAAAAGGAAGGTGAAAGGTACAGGTTGCATGTGAGGAGGAAAATGAAGGAAAATAATGGAAAATGAAGAAAATAGAGGCCTCATTGATAAAAAGAGTTATGAGGATCAATTGGCAAGCTTTTGCTCAGGCTTGGTTAGTGTAACCTTTTGTTAGTTCAGTTTTGGAGCTCTCTCATAATTATCTCTCGCACACAATCTTGGACACAAAGAGTTTTCTTGGAGCATTCTAGTTTTGGAGCAAGGAAGGGAAAAGCAAGAAAAGGAAGGACAAGGAAAATAAAGGAAAGCAAAGATAAAGCAAGGAAGAGCAGTATCAAGCAGCTTCAATAGGAATACTTGCAAGTAACATATTGCATGTGTGATTTCCTAGCTAGTTTTGACATGCATGGCTTTGTATGTTGATATTTGGTTCTCTGGTTTTCGGTGGCATGGTCTTGTTGGGTTATGAAAATGGTTTTCAACCTTACCTTTCCTTTTTCCAGATATCCATGGTGTGATGGGATTGTTTCTCGATTTTGAGCTTTGGAATTGCCAGATGGTTTTAGAATCTAGGGCGGAGGTGGTCTCAGGAAAATTCCCAAAGGCCTAGGAATCCCTTGACCAGTTTTGGTTGGATACACGGTAAAGCCTAAGTGTGGATTCTTGGTTTAGGGCCTAGTGATCTAGTGTGGATTGCGGTAAATCCTGAGAGACAAGGAGACTGAAAATTCCTCAAGGATAGTGATGGAATCAGGAGGCATTCCAATATTAGTTTGGGTTTGTGATCTCGGTGTCGATTTTGGTGAGATCACGATTTAGTGAGGGTGAAGGTGGTTTAACCTCTGGATTCCCTTGGTTGTTTTCGGATTGGTTTATCCATGAGATCCCACATTCATGCCTGGAATATGGCATGGGGGTGACTAGGTGAAAGAAAGATTTGGTTCAGCTATGTCTACGACCGAGTGGTACGTGGAAGTCCTGAACCTGGTTGGTTCTTGCCTATGTTTAATAAAATCTAAGTTCTCTTGCTTTTGTACTTGTTATTATGTGGCATTAATGGATGTTATCTTATTGTTATTTACATGGTTTAATGCTGGTTATAAGCATGGTTATATGATTGGTTATAGTCATGGTTATTTCATGTATTTACCTTTAACTAAAAGGATAATGGATGCAAGACCTAATTGATGTCAAAACAGTTAAGGGAAGAGGGTGGTGATCCTTCTTATCAATCCTCATATGAGTTATCAGTCATTTATGCTCTGTCTTGTATTCATGTCCTATAGATTGCATTTATGCCAAGTGTTTGACAAAATTACAGTCCCAATTGGGGATGGTCAGGCCTAGTTCTAGAACCAATTTTTGGCTTGCAAGTCTTGTTGTCGTGTAAATTATGGATTCTGAAAGTTATAGGCATTTTTGGGTAGTGACCTATATTTTGGGCTTGAAAAGTGGCAGAAATCTCAGAGTTGCAAGCACAGCGCTAGGGAAAAAAATCCCCAAAATCTCCCTTGCCCTTGCTGTGGGAGATTATGGAGCCTCCTAGATGCACCCTGGTCCATATCTAGGGAGCGTCTAGGGTTTTGATGCACTAAAACATCAGTTGGTCTCAGGGGCTGGTTACCTGAGTGATCGGGATGGCTCCTGGGAGTTCTGTTGTTGATGTGGAAGGTTTGTGTGATGTGTTCCACCGGTTCCACTTCCTAAATTAACACATAAAGAGTCAAATCATATCATAGTAACTTCTTGTCACATGTTTACCTAGGTTGGTCGGTTACTTGGGTAGATGTGGGAAGAGGGTGTTACATAAACAGATACTAGACTCACACTCTAGTATCTGGTTTGAGCTACAAAATCATTTTAACTTCTAGTTAAACTCTATGATGGAAATTATCAAATAATAAATTGTATAGAACTGATAAAAACTAATTGATAAACTTAGAAAAACCCAAGTTTTGGGAATACTTTATTAACCATGAGAGTCTAATGAATAACAGAGATAACATTGCCATTCTGATCTTAATTATGCAAATGTAGATTTGAGAATTTATCCACCTAAAAATAAGGAAAATATATATATAAGGACATATTGATACCTAAAAGGGTTTGTGAGACATAGTGGGATAACTAGACATTAATGACATCGACAAAATATTGACTAAAATGAAATTGAAAAAAATACTTCTTGGTAGGTGAGAGAGAAGTTAAAAACCCTAATATAATATCATCTACAAACTTGTCATCATCATATCCGAGAAAATAATAGACCATGGATATGATCTATATATAAATTTTAGGGAATATGTTTGAAGGGTAAGGAGGGGAACTCTATAGTAATTGGGAATTCAAAGTAAGAAAGTTTAAAGGCCAATATTATTTTCCTCACAGGTTAACTTGTTGTAACTCTAGCTCAAGTAATTTCCATTGAAGGATATGTTTGACTGGGAATTACTATCGTTACTTTTTCTTGAATAGATGTGAGGTTGATATGGAACAAGACAACTCCATTCATGGATAAAATAACTTGCTTACTAGGTAAATAATGCTCAACACGCCATGAAATGAATTCAAGATAAGGGTAGGTATGGGGAATGAAAAATTGAGCTAAATACGACTCCAAAGTTAAGGAAATGTCCTATTGTTCTTAAAATTTTTGAAAATCCCACTTCCTAACCTCATACCGGTCGAATTCATAGTGATTTTTGTGTGTATATACTTCTCGATCTATTAATGGAAAACCTTCAAAGTTCATAGTTTGGGATGAGTCTGAACATTGAGGTTTTGCCACTTTAATCTTCATTTTTATCGAAAGAAATGGAGGCAAGATTTCTAACTTTTACCAAATAATCTGCTACAATTGTTTGTGTAAGATGTCAGACTGATTTAGAGATAAATTGCACAGTTTGATTCAAGTAGGATGAGACAAAGAAGTTCAATTTTACCATTTAACAGTTATTCCATCCATTTAGAGGCACACAACATAATTTGATTGGACAAACGCCATTTATTTTGAAAAATGCTAATTCCCACTTATTTATTATTATTGATGGTTTTCTCATGCTTATGACATGTGGACCAATGGTTTCGTGCCACCTGTATGTGACTTAGTTTGCTTATTACATAATTTTTCCATCACTTCACTCCCGCCATTAGCCAATGTGGCTCTCCATTAATGTTTGGCGATGGTCCCACAACTCACATCACAAAAAAGGTATCGGGGCGAGGCAAGGGGAGGTGCAGGTAGGCAAGTTGTTTTTAAAACCTGAGGGGAGAATGGTTCTTTGATTGACATGTATCTTGATGGTAAACTGCTCGGGCACTAATTTGGACCCCTCCCCTCCTCTTGATTAACCATCTAGCACTCAAGGGACCCCAATATGCCTTTTCTATCGTTGATGCTCTAATGACCTCACTACATGCCTAACAATTTACCTAATGATTAACACAAGAGAGGAAAAGGTGGAAAAAGTGCCTATTTAATAAAATTTGCTTTATTAGCTGCATAAATAAACCTTAAACTCTACATACTACAACGAAAACTTTTAAAGTTACAACAAGTACCACCATCACTCATAATGTCTTCATCTAATAGTTCCTCATCTTCCTGAGTGGGAATGAAAACATTTAGATTAGGAATTTATAATATGTCGTGACTAGTATATCTACCCGAAGAAGGAGATTTTTGTTGAATCTTATTCAGGTTGTGTTGAAGATACTCCATATATTAATGAATTCCAACTATTTCATCATTAGTCATCCTAATTTGAGAGTGATGTTCCACTATCTTCTCCATTGCATATGTTATATTGGATATTGTTTGATTATGATGGATTTGGAGTTGCAAAATTCCTATTTATAATCATGTGAACTCCTCCTCCTAGTCTTTATGTTCAACACTACCACATTCCTTCATATGCACCATAAGAATTTGGGATTCTTGAACTTTGTATTGTTTCTTTTCCAACCTTGAATACTTCCCAATGTAGACCCTTGTATTAATACCAATCACTATTTCAATCTCCCATTAGTATAGACAAGAGGACCAGACCAATTCCAACTCCCTCCTTAATAAATCACCCAAATAAGAATAACACCATCCAATCAAATTTGAGACTTTCCCTATCTATCACCTCACTTCATCCACCAAAATCAACATGGGAACCTTTACCAAAATTTGAAGTTCCATTTATGCAGCCAATGTCTTTGCCTATATTCCCAAAGCATACCAAGTAGAGATATTGGCCTTGTTCCATCTCATCATATTTCATCATGCTATAATTAACAAAGTTGATGAGTGGCACACTCTAAAGCTACTTACCTTCCACTTTGATCAATAATTTCTCCCACAATTTCCATCGCTAGCACATTGCACCATCAAATATTGATCTACTTCTTAGTCCTTTACATACCACCTTTATATAGGGAGTATCATCTCCTCATTAAACAAAGTACCATCCACGTATGATACAGGGGATGTGGGCCTATGCCAAGCTCAACCTTGCATTACATAAAAAATTTCCATGTTATTCTTACCTTAACCTTCTCCTTACTCCACTCCCATTCTTGGACATAATTCTTTAATTGAATATAACGAGTCATCATTGCTACACCTACATGCTCCACAATTCCAATCAGGGAAACCTGGAGTCCACATATTTCATAATATGTATAGTTCACCAAATGGATTATGGGATTGTAAAATAGACAACTTGTTCATTTATGAGCAAGTTTACGGACTTTGACTGGGTTCATCTATTTTCCATTAGATCTGATTGTTAATTAATTTTCCTCAAACCATGGAATATAGAGAATTCAATTGTGTGTTTCAAGAGAAGCCCAATTCTTTGAAGAATGGATTTTTCTTTTACATCCACAAGGCTATAGTTTTTAAGGATATGGGGAATAATATTTTTGGAATCCTCACTAATGATTAATTTATGAATCTTTGGGGTCTTTGCTTGAATATACATTGTAGGAGACCCTGATGTTCTACCTAGTTATTTATTGCCATGTATAAGCTCTAAGCATACGAAATTTTCACTTGTTCTTTGGGGCATAAGATCACCCCCTCATTCTTGCCACCCAAGCGTTACATTTGAGAGATTGATTGCATATTTGGTTTGTAGTTTTATTGTCTTGAGGTTTTAAAGGGATGATTCAAAAGATTAAGTTAATTTCTTTAAGTTCAATATTAATGGATGGTTTGGCATAATTCTATAGCCATGAACATCTTAATGAACAATAGAGTGTATGCATAAATTGGCTCAAGATTTAAAGAAATTTGTATGGAAAGGCGGTAAGGGTAATGTCAAGAAATTTCATTTAGAGAATTGGACGATTGTGAGAGTCCCAAAAGAACATGGACAACTTGATGTCAATAATCTCTCAGAGATGAACCTTTCCCTTGGAGAAAAATTTCCATGGAAAATCATCTCTAGTAAAAACTCATGGTGAAATATAATTCTCTTATAGGGATGGCATGAGGGGGAGGGGTTATCTTAATCCCGGAGGGAAATTTAGTAGTGAAGTACTTTTGGGGGCTGGGCAAGAGGACTAACAACCATGCAAAAATATATGGTCTTATGGTAGGGATAAATCTAGCAAAATAAAGGGATATTTCTGATCTTATAATGCTAGGAGACTCTCTTCTAACCATCAAATACCTTCTCCAGGGATCTTCCCCTAAGGACAATCAATTAAAGTTGCTACTTCACATAATTTTGGGAGCCTTTAGCCACTTCAACTCAAGTCCTTCTTCCATATCTTAGGAACTCAAAATAAGGAAGCAGATGCCCAAGAAAATCGTGCTTGTCTTTTGAACACAGACCAAACTGACATCAACAACTTATTAGGATGGAGACACATCCCTTAATCTATCTCTTCTCATCACTTTCCAAATATAATTTAGAACCTTATAGTCATTCCTACAAAGATTATATAAGGACAAGAGCATTCCCTTTTTATACTCCCCCTCTCCCCCACATGGATCCCTCCCATATAGCTCGTGACCCATTTTATGTCCCAATCATTAAAGGTGAAGTGGAAGATGCATTGCAAGCACCCCATGTGGCGACCCATCCCTCTTTGAATTCACATGTGTATGGTGTTTTGGAAACTTGATGTCGTAACCAAATCTCAAATCCTACACCTGAGCCTTTAATGACTTCAAGGTGGTGGTTCATGGTGAAATTTAATGGTGAGATGATTTTTGCAACATGTGGGAGCTTCGACAGTGGGGTTAAATTGATGGATAGAGATCATATATCTTGGTTATGTCATTTATGGCACTTGCATATGTTATGGCATTGTTGGATTAATGGCCCAAGCTGGCTAAATAAGTCTAATAGGAAAATCTTCATCAACTTTGACTTCAGAACTACTCAGTGTATTTCTTCATTCCAGTACTTTGAGGAGAGAAATTCATAATGATTATGTTCGGTAGGTGGAGGTTCGATTTGTTTAGGTAATTCAGAGGTGTCAAGGTTCTCTTTGCTAGAAAACAAGGTAATATTCTATCTCAATTCTACCCTTCTCCCCATATTTGTTTGATGAGGTGCGTAGTGGTTCATTTTTGGCCTGTGGAAAGATATGGAATTCCTACTCTCGGGCTAGGAATTTAGCCTCAAATCAGGATTTTATGAGAGGTACCTTGGTCTCACTAAATTTATTATTGCACTTAGGCACTCTCTTACTCAGTATCCTATGAATCTAGGTATTCTTCCTCTGTTCTGCACTTTGGAGAGCTCACAACCAATTTGGCAACTTCTTCCTTTGTTACAGAGGTTTTATTTTCACCATTGGTCTGATAAGTCTTTCTCTAATCAATTGGACTCCCCTTTGGTATCCCCAAGGGTTTCTTGATTGTCCCTAATACCCCCCCTCACATTTCTCTTGATTGCTGACCTTCCTAGCATCCATTACATTGACCTCTTGACCCTTTGATAATAGGCCCACCGTGACTATTGGCTCCATTTTGGCGGAATTTGCACGATGGCACTTTAGCAGGACCCCTCTGGCATCATTGGCGATAGTATCAAAGGCATTAAATGACCACAACAACTTGAGAACCTTCTTAATAAGATCTTGAACCTGCGATGGATTGTTCATCATCAAGCAAACATAATTATGTTTCTCGTATAAGAAATTCAATTTCTCCACTCTAGAGTAAACCATTGGGAAGACAAAGTGGACACTATGTGCATGCAATTAAATGAGCTTAAAATGGAGTTTAAAATAGGTGAAAATCATAGTTCCACAACCAATTCTCCCAACCAACCTCCAAGACATTTTCCCATAGATTTAAATAGGCCCTCAGTAGATGAATACTCTCTCTTTGGTTTATGAATTCCCCATGTAAATATGTTGTGTTGTTAGGTTAGTTTTGCATATTGCATTATTTCCAATGTTATGGTGTAGGTCAAGATTTTGTAGTAGCAGGCTTCCAGTGTGAAATTTTGATATTTTTCTCTAATTCTTCCTTGAAGAAACAAATGTATGGAAAATTCATATAATCATCTCTTGAGTATTTTGTTATTATCAGGCGCATACTTAATAGGAAAAGTAATCATTTTTATTAAAATAAATAAATCAAGTTAATATAAATGATGTATTTGATTTTGTATAAGAGGTCAATAATGGTTCATTAATCTGGAAACTAATAAAGGCGACAATTCATTTTTATGTGATTTTATTTATCTTAGTTTCTAGGAAATGGGCAAAATATCAACATAGGGATAAATAAAATAATAGGGAAAGAGGTGTTAGGTGGTGACTAAGAGTTTGTTCCTCTAAAAGTTTGGATGGACATGAATAATATAAAAACTCTCGATAATCTCTCCATCTGGGATGAAGAAAAAGGAAAGTGGAAAGGCTAAAACATAGATCCACCCAAACAATAAATGATTTTTTTTAGGTCACAACTTATCCATACTTTGAAATACTATGTTCCTAAAGATAAATCCATTCTAGATTGATGAGATCATGGATTTGTTGATTATAGTGTCAAGTAGGGATACGTTCATTACCTACAAAATCTAGTGCTACCTCCAAAATCAACAATTTGGAAGACATATGGGCATACATATGGTTTACCAAAGGTAAACATTTTTTGCTTTACTTTAGTCCATGAAGAAATACTAATGGCTAAAAATTTTCATAATTGTGGCACCCAAAGTCAATTTAGATGTGCATTATTCTGAGTACATTTTGAATCTTTCACCTTGTCTTTCTTAATTACGATTTCTCCATTATATTTTGGCAGACAACATTTGTAGGTTTAAGCAATTAAGTGAGCATGCCTAATTCTTGGAAATTTATGTTCACGACATATAATCAGGAACAACCATTAATTGGAAGGATTTGGTTAGCATGACTTAAATTACCATGTTGGAAAAATTCATTAGCAAGGAATTGAGAAATATTTAATCAAGAGCTTGACACTTGAGAAAAGGCCAAGAGTTTGTTAGTAGTAAATGCCATTGAAAAAGTTAAAAATCTCAATATCCATCAATCTTTAAACATAGATGAAGAAGAGATGTTTAGGAAAATTTGGATTACTCTCTAAGGTAAAAAAAAATATCCAAAAAAATACTTAGACCATGTTGATAGCTTTGACAAAGCCTCTCCGAATTTGAGAGAAGGAAGATGGCTCAACATTCTTACTTCTTGTTCTTAGATGGTTCCTCAAAGGGGAATACTAAGGTGGCAAGTGGGAGGGGAAGGTTAGCATTGACCTTAGTGGGACAACTTAAACGTGTTTTTCTTGGGCACTAGGTATCACTTCAAATAATAAAGCATAGGCATATGCATTGTGCCAAAGGACTTGAAATTGCCAAAGATACAAGTGTGCATTTCATCAAGATGATCGAAGACTCCAACATGATTATCAAGCATATGGTAATAAAAGTTTGTTATGATACAATCTTCTTGCCTCAATCCTGGATCGAAGTAGACAAATGGAAGGTTTCTTCTTTACTATACAATACTACCATGTCCTTCAAGAACATAATAATGAAGTAGATAGGTGGGAAAAGGTAGGATTGAGCCAAAAGGAGGGGGAGCTTATGGCTAATGGTGTATCAACTCACTAAAAAATCCCTTAATTAATGATTTTCACATTGAAATGTATAGCATTGGTTTATTGTTAATTGGCAAGCACCATTGGCACTATCACCCTTCACATTGCATGTAATCTTGTTCAGTCCTTTAAAAATTTGAACTTAAATGTGATGAGACTAGACTTCTATGCTTGCATGTTCCTAGTTCTATTATTGCATGCTTTTTTTCCACTCTTCCTTACCACCTAGGCTTGTTGTGGTATAATTAGATACAGTAGAGGGCTTCTAATTTTTCTTAACCAAGTTATTATTCCTTAAGTTTTCCTCTTTCTTTTTTGTTACAAGGTGACAGGGATCCATTTCAGGAACTACCTCCCTAGAAGAGCACTAGCCTATTTCATATCATTATAGCATGTGAAATTTATAGGGAAGCTAATATTTTAGATTTTTAGGGTTGGATATTCACTAGTTGGATCATTAAGTGGTATTTTCTATGCACTATTCAAGCATAAAGGAGTTTTTGGAGCTTTCTAGAGGAAAGGAATTTGGTGGTTTCTATAGACATGGCACATATTTTCTTTACAAAAGGAGATTTTCCCATTGTCTATTATATGTATTCAAGGGAAATGCAAGATATTCACATAGTATTGTGAAGGCTAGGAGAGCACATCCATCACAATAGAGACTCTTTCTTTAATCTTATTACCAAAATACTTGAAATTGAGAATCAAATTATAGCACAAGTAGTAGAAATTAAAAGATATCTAGCGGCATTAAAGCAATCATTGGCAATTATAGACACTAGATATAGAATTATCTAGAATTTAACTCTTAATCTTTGCAAGGGTGCGTTGGTCCTCAAATTTGGTGAAAAATAGCCATGATAAAAAAACCTCATTCTAGCCAAAATAAACTTGTCACCTGCTACCTTTACCATCTTTTCTCTCTATTTTAACTAATATAACCACTAAAAAGGTATTTTTATCATATTCCTTTAGTTTTTTAATTTAAGCAAATTGTATGCATTGTTAATTCAGTTTTACTAGATTTTATAGAAAACTAGATGTTCTAGTAATTTCTCCTTCATTGAGGTATATGCAGGTGAATTGTGCAAAAAAAGAAAACATATGTTTTGTTCCTTGTGTTCCCTATATGGCTTGTTTCATATCAGTTCGGTGAAAATTCCCTCGCACAAGCCGTCCAATGCATGGTCAACTCAACCATTCAATAGGAAGATACATTGTTTTAGTAAATATATTTACCTAGATATCTTGAGCTTTATATTTTGCACAATTTTTTTCCATTCTAGAGGTCAAATATGATCTACGTAGATGATTAAAATAGGAATTAGTTGGTTGGGTAGAGAGTTATTTCTATTTAGTTTCTTTTTGTGATGTATAAATATACAAGCAAGTGAAGCTTGAACGATAACCAGTTAGAATTTAGTTCTAATTTCTATTGTGTTCCTCATACTCAAAAGACTTGAATTGAAGTTTTGTTTCAAGCTTCCTTTTATTAATATATGCCACCATGTTGAGTTTCTTTAGTTGATGGTCCTTAAATGTGCAATTTGAGGCTTGGAGGGCCCCCATTCCTTGACCTATGCACCATCTTTTCCTTGTGCTTAATTGTGGATTATTGTAGCTATAATTAATAGTAAATGTCTTTATGATTTCTCTTTTATTTTTAGAATTAAATGTGCAAATCAATCATCATAGTTCATATTCATTATTAGTTCCTTGTTTATATGCCAATTGTTGCATTTTACTTTTTGTTGATGTATTCAATGTTTATTTGCAGCTTTAGTGCTCTTTCATGGTACTTTACTTATTGCAATATTCACGAACAACTTTAGTTTCCTTACATAGAATTGTTATTACTTTCAAAAATCAAGTTTAGTGTCACTTGATTAAGTAAAAGATTGAGGAGTCTAATAGAGTATTGTTGCAATTATCTGAGCCACATGAGGGAGTGAGCCAAAGACATTACAACCAAAGTTTCTACCAATAGGGATTGTAATGCATGCCTAATCAACAAGTTCAAACTTGAATCAATTATGTTTTCCTTGCTTTAAAATAGTTTTTCATTTCAAGCATGTCTGCTTATAATTTCTTCTTTAATCAAAAACCTACATAAGTGAAGAGAGCATTATTGTGTGAGCCTTTCTCAAGGCTTAGATTCCCATGCCCTGTTTTCTTGTTAGTGTAAGATTTTGTAGTCTAGATTAAAGAAGATTAGTTCATTTTCTATTGGATTTATTATTAGAATTTTTCTTTAAGTTTTCAATCTAGACTTTGAATCTTTTCCACTGCAATGACTTAGATAATATTTATATTTCATCTCGTATTAGTTTAAATATCATTTTCAAGTTGTATCTTTACTTAAATAATAATAGTTATGATTTTAGATTTATTTAGAATTTAGTATAAGCAATTTCATTCTTTAAGTACTAGGTGACAATAAAGTAAATCTAAGACTGGCTCTTCACATAAAGTGATGTGCTTCTAAGCTTACAAACTCTTGGATTGGCTATATTTATGTCTAATTTATGCATATAAATTAGACCAATAAGGTGATCATTCAATGACTTCAAACCCAAGAACCTTAGCGAATTTTTCTATAGCAAGGTTAAAAGAGGAAGAATTTGTGCATTAATCCAATAAGGAAAGGGAGCCTATGAACTAGGAGGGAAGTTTAGCCAATATGGAGGATGTTATTAAGCACTATGGTCAAGGTTGATTTAGATGTTTTTTGGGAGTTTAAAAGTTATATAGGAATCTACTATAGTATATATAACATAAGGAAGCACAAGGTGGTTTTTCCAAAGGATAAGCCCATTCTTTGTTTTGGGACTTGCAACAAGATTTCTATTACGTAATCTCTATTATAGCATTTATTGTAGTCTTTTTATAATATAATTCACCTAGTTTTGTTTTAAAATAAAATAAAATAAATTATATGAGGATAATAATATTATTTTTCTTGAAACTATATTAAATCATCTCTTTTTAAGTTAAAGTTATGTGTAAAAAAATATAAATTCGTTATCTCTTTGGGTAAACTACTTAGTTTTATATTGCCCATTGTGGGTAGCTCAATTGGAAATCGTCATGTTATGAAGTACTATGTAAAACATGAGATTCAAATGTCAAATCTCCTTGGTCAAGCCAAAAAAAAAACTACTAACCTTTATATTAATATATGATAGCAAAGAGTACATACAAGATTGCTTGTGACCTACCACTTGGGAACTCGCTTCAAAATTGTTCAAAAACAAACATAAAGTTTGGTTCAAGATGATGTTGCAACCAACACAATGTCACTAGTTGCTTGTCATTGCTTGACATAACTAATGAAACCATAAAAGAGTGTCTATACCAAAAACTGAAAAGTGCATCCATGTTCCTTGTAACCCTATCAAAAAAAGAGAAGAAAGTCAACCTTGTGGAGCCAATAAAGGGTACTACTATTATTGGGTGCCCATGAGGTATTTTAGGGTCCTCATATAGCCTGATGGGATTGGATGGTGCACCCTCAAAAGTCTAATCTTGGCTAACAACTGTTACAGGAACGTCCTAGGATTTAGTGGGATTTGAAACAATAATGTTTATATCAAATACCTTCCAAATTGCATTGTATTTCTTGTCGAGAAAGTCCATTCTTTGCAAAATAGTTTATTTTTGTTATCATCCCTCCTTAGTAACATGGGCATTGAAGGTATTGTTAAGCCAATGGATTTTAACGAGGTTAAATACATTTGTGTCTCTGAACCAAGAAAACCTAATGCTTATCACCTAGTCCTTAAATTTTGTTTATAAATGGATATTGAAGAGCTTCCTTTTTTTATTAATAGTCTACTCTATGGATTCTACCTCATTCTTCGTGTCATTAGAGAACTAATAGTGAATTTTTTTTTATGCTTTCATGGCAGCCACTTGGGCCCTAGTTATGCATGGTGGTTTTATGATAGGGATAAATTTTAACATTGTGTTTGGAGTAGTCATCAGTGCCTTGCCTATTAGATTCAAGCTTGTGTATTTATACACCACAAAAAGAAATTAAATGTTGATAAATATCTACCCATCCAACTAATTCATATTTTAATCATATATGTAGATCAAATTCAACCTCTAGAATGGAAAAGAGATGGTCTGAATGCAACACATAACCAATTATATGAAATTTGGATTGAGCCCTACATGGGTAAAAAGAAATCTGATGAATATCCAACTTACTCTGTCGTAAACCTTGGATAGATCGATTTTGATCACATCACCTTTCATATTCATATTTTTTATGCTATGAAGGCCTTCTTGTGCCATCCCAATTACGTCATGGATTTTCCTTCCTTACAGAAAGCCAAATTACTCTCCAGAGATGGAATTTGACAAAATGGGTTTGATTCGGCTAGCAATCACCTTATAGATAAAATTACATAATGAGATAAGACAAAAATCATTGAAAGAGGTAGGGGAATCCACTTTGGATATGAGCGTTATAAATGTTGTGTTGAAGGTAGGGATAATATTGCCTTCCCTTCGAGATTTTTCAATCACTAGCAAAAGATATTTCCCACAATTTCAAACATTTCCAAGAAGAATTTGATGGTCCAACCATCTAGACTCAAGATTTTTTCTTTTTGAAATTTATGTAATACCTTCTTCAACTCTTCCTCTGATACCTCTTCCATGAAGGCCTCATTCTCTTCTTCTTCTATAAATCTTGGAAATAGTTGAGCAGTGTTGATTAATTCAAAAAAAGAATACCCTTCTAAAGCTCTAAATAAGTTTTCAAAATGTATTTAACCCATCTCCACTAGGCCTTCAAAGTTCTCCACATCTCTACCCTCCCGATCCTAGAGCCTCCAAATTGTATTACACATTTTTCTCCCCTTTGCATATGCTTGAAAAAACTTGGTATTCTCATCTCCATTCTCTAGCCAAATGGATATACTCTTTAACATCCACTCTACCTCCCTTTCAACAAATAAGCATTTGCTTCTTTTTTCCATTCTTATTAATTCTTCTCCGAATTCCTGAGACTCAAATCCTTCCTCTTCAAAAAAATTAATGTCTCGAAGCCTATTTTAAATGTTTGCTAATTTTTGTACCTCAACCTACTTTTTTCTTTTTTTCCCAGTCTTTTTTATTTTTTATTTATAAGTTTTAAGTCTACCTCAAATTGAGAGGTTGCTAAAGAGCCCAAACGAGGGTCAAAATCTAGCCAATACGACTATACTAGAGCAAGAAAGTCCTCCTCCTTCAACCAAGATGAATTCATCTTAAATGGGCTAGTAGGGTACTGCACATTTCCTTTTATTTCCAAAAAAAATGGAGAGTGATATGATAATCCTCCCACCCATACCCATTGTTTGATAAGGGGGAAATGGTTAGCAATATATCTCGTACATTCAAAATCGTCAATTTGTTTCGCCACTCTATGAGATCTTGATTGCATATTTCTCCATGTGAGAGCAATTTTAATCTATTCCACATCCACCAAGTCCTTCTAATCAAACTTGCTTAAGAAATAACCAGTCAGAGGATCTAGGGTATCCCTTTGCCCCCAATATTCAATGGTTCCTAGGGAAAGGTTTAGGTCCCCTACTAAAACAACATCCTTGTTTCCATGCAAAGAATTTCCCAGAAGTTTTTCCCATAAATCCTTTATGTTTTGAGAGGGCCCATAAATGTTTAACAAAGATAGGGAGACTCCTAATTCTTCTAATAAAATTTCGACCCCAATGTTAGAATGTACACTACATGAGTTTGAGAGAAGTACATCCATACACCTCCAACCAACAATTATTCCCTTGATCTACCATTAGCATCAATCCCCAAAAATTTCAATACCCTGACAAATGTTTAAGACATTTGACTACAAAATCCCCTTCCCCAAGGGTTTCTTGCAAAAATAATGTATGTGTTGTTGATCTCCACCAGTCTTCTCAACGCATGTTTTTTGGAGGGACATGCTAACCTTCAAAAATTCAATGAGAGTAGTTTCATTTGGAAACGATCCCTGGGACTTTCAATGCTCTAAAGGTCCCTTGAATGGATTTTTGTTTTCCAACTGCCAGGTCTTCCTTTACTTGTTCCTTTTCTTTCAATAATCTAGATTTTTTTACCCGAGCCACAACCTTCAGGAGGGTTTAGTTGAGTGAGCCCAACCCTAAAACAAAGTTTTCATTTTCAGATATGATCATCTAAGAGTGTAAATCGCGTACCGTCACTCTCGCACCGGTTGGGTCATAAGAGTCTTTGGAGGGGGAGGTCACTGACAAGGAAAGGTCACTCAGGACTAAAAGGAACGAGCATGACACTTGTGTTGTTGGGGAGGGAGGGACGTGGATTTGAGTGAGGGGAATAGAAACATGTAAAACCATAGAGGGTCCAATCTTACCATCATCGGAAAAAGAGGATCATAAATTATTATTATTATGTGGAGGAAAATGGATACTAGGAGGATGATCAAGGGAAGTATCTAGAATCAAGTCTAGCTTCTTGATTTCATTCAGGTCGTCTGGAGAGATGTCCCCAAAACCAGAAATGAACATTTTTCATCATCATCGTGGTGACTGAATGTGTTTTGATCCTCAATTATCCATAGAATCTAGTCGTACTCCTTATAACTAAGATTGTGCTTTGGCTTTTTGGATGGGAAAAATTGCATCTCTCAGTGAATCTGAAGGTCACTTTCCTTTATCAAGTGCCCATAATTGTGGAACCTTTGGCACCCGAAAGGGATGCCTTAATAATCCAGCTCCTAGGTTAATTCCTCCTTGAATCCTAAGTCAATTTCTTCTAGCAAACCTTCCCTTATATCCATTAAGACTAGTATGAAGGATGTAATCATAACCTCGGTCTCCAAGTATGAGGTATTGTGCTCCACATATTTCCCCAAATTTTTCCCAATGTCCATAAAAACATGTTCATCCTAGTAATGTAAAGGAAGGTTAACAATCTAGCCCATAATGGTACTAAATCCATTTTTTCGCAGTTGCCATTAAATAGGGGCGTCCAAAATTTGAATATCACGAGAGAAGAATCATTTCTCCATACCTTTTGGGAGACCTTTTTGCATCTTTTAAATCCTTTAATTTTAGATGGATCCATCCCCTGTTTAATTATGCCACCCTCAGAGGATTCTTAACTACCCTTGCTACTTCCCTAGCCACCCATTTTTTCATGATGGGTAGACTAAACCCTTTGCCTCGAATGTGCCCTACTAATGTTTTCTCTACTAGATATTTAGCTTTTTGCATTGGCACATCCAACCCTAGCTCCAAAGAGACCTTTGATTTTTTTCCTTTTAAGTACACCTTGATTTTCTCCACTTGCTTCCCTTCTCATGTCCAAAAATTTGACTTTTGTGTCCCTTCGAGACGATTAACGACTTTGTCCCAGTAACCCTACCCTCCAAGCCTGACGCGTTTTGGCCCTTATCTTTCTCCTCCATAAGAAAATTGTAGGTCTATTTTCTAAGTGTAGCAGAGCTGAGTATTGATGTGGGTAACATACAAGAATATTCCCTGCGAGGAAAAAACCTTCATTGGCAGTAAGACCCTTAGAAAGACCAGTAAACAAATAAGAGAGAGGGTTTTCCCCTTAGTTCCATGAATAGGCAAAAGGAAATATGACCTGAATTTATGATGAAACCCATATCATATTTGCAGAGCCTTGATTCCAAACCTCTTGACCTTGGCTCGACACTCGATTGATGCCTTTGTCCCATGCCTTCTCTATTAGGATATATGCTCCTAATCCTTCATTTATCCTCAACCTCTTGTTAGGAAACCTCTCATGTAGGACGCTGAGGTGGGCTTCCACATCTGCCCGAGCCTCAATTAGAAATCCTTGGAAACCTTCCAACCCAGAAAAATGAAATAGGGTTTCAACCCAAATCTCATAAGCATCGTCATTTTCTGGCTCACAGTCTACTAATTCCTCCTCTTCCACATTCAAGCTTGGAAAAGTGACCAACATGTCATCCATGTTACCCTTTTTCCCCTCTACTTTGACCATCTTCTAGCTAGATATCCTTCACAATGTAATTGTCGCAAAGTCTACTCTAAAACCTCTAACATCTTAGGGCCTTCCACAAATGGATATTACTAATAACCCTAAGGAGTTAAGGGTGATTGTTTTCCAAATTTATCCTTGCACCTACTCGTTTCCCACATGCGGCCCAGATAATCCTAGTCAACCTTGAGCATGTGCAAACTAATCCACAAGCTTCACTCGTTGTTGAGCCATAGACTGTAGACCCCCAAAGCTGCCCCTCTTTAGTCAATAACCTACATAAGTGAAAAGTGTTGACTTTTCCACAAGATGCATAGTAGAAACCTAACATTTTATCTTGTAATTAATACCTAATAATATTCATACAATTTATCTTATGCCACTAATATTATTGAGCAATTGTCCACAAAATATTTCAATGGTAATGCAATGAAAACAATAATAAAATAAAGAGACAAGCATGCGCAATAGAGTCAACAAATTTACCTCTTAAAATCTAAACTTAGAGGAAAACCCAACAACTCTTCTTATAGGAGAATTTATTATTCAATAAGGTTTACAATTACAAAAAATTTCTATAAATCTATGCCAAAATCCAAGTCCAAACACCAATCAAACCTAGTCAAAATTCCAACCAGTTAATGCTGGTCAAACCACCCAAATAGTCAAATATGGTCAAATTTTCAGCCTGGTCAATTTATCTCCTATGGTAAACTTTGGACATGTAGTCAACCCTCTCTACGGTCAAACCCACGATCAACTCATCCTCTTCTGTGGTTAAACTCAGCCAAAAATATTTGTCAAACTCAATAAAACAATAAAGAACTATTTCAGTCATACCTCCAAGAATCTTCTCCTTTGACTTCACACATGTGGCTGGAATACAAGATAGAATATTATGATAATCCAAATTGGTCAAGTGAAGATACATTGTGTATTTATACTCGTCAAATGGGTGAATTTTGACCAATGTTCACACCCTTTCACGGTAGGGTCGACTTGACTATTTGGAGCCTAGATGAAGCCCAAAAATAAAAAATAAAAATATTTTAATTCCCATAATTCTTGTAGTTCGACTTAGGAGGCCTCTTGGAATGTGGGAATACCTCCCGATGCTATATAAAAATCAACTCCCTCTTAGAAAGGGGAGTAGTTTCCTTGGTTGCAACAGATTCCCCCTTAGTTGAAATTTATCCTTCATAGAAAAGATCATGAGTTTTCCATGTTGATGCATGTCTATAGATAACTCTATCCTAGAGTGGTCAATGTAACTCCTCACATACACATCTATAGATCACTCCATCCCAAAGTAGGAAATGTGAGCATCTAGGGCCTTTTACCTCTAGCCAAAGTCCTTTATAGCTCTTTAAGTAAATGTATCAATACCCTCTGGTCAAAGTCCTTTGTGGCCCAACCAAGTCCTTTTGGCTTCTCAAGGGAGAATCTGCCTTTGGACCATTCAACGTCAACCAAAGTCCTTTATGCCTTCTCAGGTGAATTACATCAATCTCCTCTAGTCAAAGTCCTTTATGATCCAACCAAGTCCCTATGGCTTCTCAGAAGAAGATCTACCCAATCTTGTAATTGCCCTAGGCCATTCACCTCTGGCCAAAGTCCTTTATAACCCAGCTAAGTCCTTCTAGCCTCTCATGTGAATGTACCCATCTCCCTTTGTCAAATTCCTTTGTGATCCAGCTAAAGTCCTTCATGGCTTATGGAGATGGTATTCCCTGATCCTACAAAGACATCAACCCTCCCTCTCAACGAGGGAGACACTATGCATCATGTCAAGCTTGTCTACAAAGTATATAAACTTCACTCTAGATAGAGGCTTAGTGAGAATCTTTGCAATTTAACATCTGTGGATATGTGTTGGAACTCCACTACTCCTTTCTACACCATGTCTTAGATTAAGTGACCTAATCAAAGAGTCTTGAAAGAATCTTTCGAAGTCACACTGCTTCACAACTTGTGACATGGGATGCGATATACTCTGCCTCTACTATATTGAGTGTGATGTAAGTTTGCTTCCTGCTAAACCATGATATCTAGCTTATCCCAAGCTTAAGAAAAACTTTGATGTGTTATTTCTGTCCTTTACAGTCCCAGCCCAGTCTAAATTTGTATATCCCTACAACCTCACTTAACCACCTAAGATATATCTGAAACCATATCAAAGTTACCATGCAGGTATCTTAACACATGCTTTGCCACAACCCAATGTATCTTCCTCGACTCAACCATATAATAGCTCAGTGTGTTCATTACAAAGAAATCATACACCCCGATATTAACTAGGTACATCAAGGATCGAATCAACTGCATGTACATCATGAGATCCACCAAATTTGAATCTACAATCCCAATAAATAATGTATCTCGCTAGAATCCTTGATTTCAATTTCTGAGGCTAAATTCCTATGACATTGAAGTAGGTCTTCTTGTGGTAGTCTTGGTTGCTCCCTCTGTCACAGAAGTAGATCCTCCTACCACTACTACTCCCTTTGTTATGTAAGCAAGTCCTTATGCCATTGTTTCTCCCTCTATCATGTAAGCAAGTCCTTCTGTTATTTCACATGGTATCCTCTAAGAAGGAATATTGCTCCTAGAGACCTTCAGCCTTTGAGAATATTGACAAACTCAACCCATGACATCTTCTTGGAAGATTGTTCCTTCTATTTGGCCTGAATGTCTACTTCCCTCAAAACTGGAAGCTCTTTCAGTCATTTGACATAGTCCTGGATGTCTTTATAATTTATTCCTCATGAACACAAATCACTCTTGTTGATTCTATGCTCAATCCCTTAGGCCATACAAGAACCTATCCATCAGAGACTGGAGCAAACATATTATTGTATTCCACTCCCTCTTACTAGGAGAACCCTCTTGCCACAAACTTTGGTTTGTTCTTCTCAATGTTGCCATCTATTTTTATAATCATTTCCTAAGAAACCTTCACGATGTACTTGCAAACCTCATTTAGGAGGTCATGGAAGAAGAATTTATAACCAAGCAAAACATATAAAGGCAAGATTTTGGTCAAGGAATAATAATAGTAATTAAGGGAGAAAAATATGAATTACTTATATTTTGATTTAGAAGGAAACTGAGAAGGGTTGTAGGGAATTGTCAACTCCCTCTTGATCCTTGCCTCTTGCAAAGATTATTGAAGTCCATGTTCAATCTTATCAATCTTAGATTCCTTTGTCTTCTTCTAAGGTGGATGCTCATCTTTGTCCTCAACATCAACTGACGATGCATGTTACTTTCCTTTCCTTTTTCTTGCATGGATTCTAAGGGCTAGAGTTTCTTCATCTTGCATATTCATCGAGCTATCTAGCCACACCAAGTCATTCCATATGCTCTCAAGGAGATGAACCAAATGTGCGTTGCAAAAACTCTACTTGCATTAACACTCCAAGTCTTTCTCTATGATTTAATTCCACAAACTTGTTGTAGCGGCTACAACCACCCTCCAAAATTTTGATTAGCTTCGTTTTGGAGCCTCCCAACCAACATCCTTAGCATCATGTCTTGCACTATCAAGCACATCAGCTTCAGCTGTTTCATAGAATCTTGTCATCCTGTGCATGCAAGTTTGTTCCACCCCCTTCACAGGCTGCTTTCCAGACTTAGTGCTAATTGTTGGTTGAGAAACTCCTCTGGGAATTGTGCAATTCTGGAGGGGAACCAATCTTCCATCCAAAAATTGTGCAAACCCATCTGGGCTCCAGAATTGCGCAATTCTTCCTAACAGTCTTCCTCTCAAAAATTGCGTAATTCATCCCAAGGCAACTGCTCAACCCAGAATTTGCGCAATTCTGGGCAGCAATCACCTCCTGCTCTCAGAAATTACACAATCCCTCTAGGACAACCATCCCAGCAACTAGCGAAAATTGCGCAAATCCATCTAGGCAGCCTGTTGGGCTCATAAATTGTTAGATACAATTAGACATGCTTCCTTCAGAAAATTGCAAGGTTTGACCCAAGGTAGCTGCTCAGCTTGGAAATTGCGCAATGCAGTCAGACGGGCTTCCTTGAGAAAATTGTGAGGTCTGACCTAGGATAGCTGCTCAGTCCAGAAATTGCACAATCTTGGGTCATAGTCACCTATTCCTATCAGAAATTGTGCAATCCCTCTGGGACAACCATCTATGCTCAACCCAAAAACTGCGTAGGTTTTCATCCTAGGCTTGCAGACCGATGCATGTGTCTTCAAGTTGACCGGTTCCCTCTGAGAACGAGAAAAACTAATTTGCATGCATGGATTGCTTCTCCCAAGGCAGCATGCAAAGGCATACCTTGATTCAGGGAACTATTTTTAGCAGCTGGAGGTTACATGCAAGGGTCACTTCAGAAACATCCTGCCAAGTGTCGCTTTCCTAGATTTGTGGCATGCACGTCACAACCTCGATTTTATCAAAACTCATCAACTGGATGTTGCAGAGCTCATTCCTCACATCGAACTTGCAGCTTTAACATCCCACATTGCATCTAGGAGTCGTCGACACATTCAACTCAGTTGTTTCAGGGTAAGCCCGCTTTTCATGTCTCGTGCTGCGTTTCCATCGCTTTTTGTGTTTCGCTTCGTGTCACTGTTTTCTACTTGATTTTAGTGAACGGTTGATGTTGTTTTGATGTATGTTAGCATGTAGAAGCCCCGTTTCAGTTTTCATTCGCATCTCATTGTTGTCGCATGCATGACATTGTTTTTGCACGAACGGTCATCGTTGCGGCGACTTGCTTCACACACATGCATGCTTTCCCATTTTCTGAATACTGCACTTGTTGTTTGCATGTATGATCATTCACTCTTGTTTGCACTCATCTCATCATGCATTCAGACTTCTCATGTTTTTAGTCGCTCGTTGGCTGACCTAGGCTGCCTTGGCCTGGACCGTGCCTTGCTCGGCTAGCACTATGCATTTCTAGAAGCGAAGGCTCCACCTTACCTCTAGAAATTGTGCAAGTATGGCCCAACACTAACCCCCAGGATTGCATTGCGCAATTCTTGGAGGTAGTCTCCTACTGGCCCCAGAAACTGCGCAATGCAGTTTGTTGGTTGCATGTCACTACTGACTGAAATTGTGCATTGTGCAGTTTCAGTCCTCAATAGGCCAGGCTGGACTGTGCATTGCACAATTCCAGCAATCAGTTAGCCTCCTAACAACCTGAACTATGCCTTGCATAATTTTGGCAGTTAGTCTCCAGACCTCTCGGCGGAAATTGCACAACCTTCACGATTAGTCACACATGTATATTGCAAGTCAGTCCTCAAGTTTGTTTTGGTTTTCGATTGACATATTGCTTGCCATGAGTGTTTCTATGTCTCTAGGCATCATAGGTGTTCATCTGTCTCTCAACAGCACAAGTACAATGGCCTTCAGGAGAGCAGAGTCAAAGGACACCGTTGAGAGCACAACGGGAGTTGTAGCCAAGTAAGTGTCTATGAGATTGCCTACCTATGAAGACATCAAGTTGTTCGTAGACAAGGACATCAAGATAATATGGCAGCAACATTACAGCGAGCAACACCATCAACAATAGCAGAATGCAACACACCTGCATGCAACGAATGCAAGAGGAAGGTTGTTGACAACACAAAGGCGGAACAAAGTTGCAAGCTTAAGCAAATCCATTCGCAATGAAAGCAAATTTGGAGACTGAGGCTATGAGGTGACGACGCGACATGAAGGCAGAGAGAGAAATAGAGAAGGAGTTGCATGTGCTGAAGCGGAAACTCAAGGAAGAACAAGAGTTGCATAGATGAGAGAATGAGTTGCAGTAGGAACATGTACAATAGGGGATGCAACATGCACAAACGGATGAAACTGCGCCCACACAAGTTATAGATCCATCTCAGCAGCTGGCACGGAGCAGACAAGGTGAGCATTGTTGTTGATCACATACAAGGGAATTCAACAACATGCATGTCATTGTGCACACACATACGATCCCACCCATTTGTCACACTCATCAAGGCGAAGACAAGAGGCAAGTCCGACTGGAGCTGAACATGTACTTCGACAAGTTGATGCACATGGTCACCAACACACACTTGGAGATCAGCACAGACACTATGCATCAGTATGTCGTTGGTCCAACCACACTCAAGACGATGATGCACATGCTATCAAACGAATTGGATAGAGAGGTCATATCAGTGTACCCGTATGCAACAGAGGCAAGAGTTCACTTTCAGCAGGATGTCACCATTGAGCGCACAAACACCATTATGGACGACCAAGCTTAGCATCAGGCCACCACCATCGACCATCACAAGGATGTCAAAGAGTTGGTCTCACCACAATGGTCCGAGTGTTAGTGATCTCTTGCATGGCTTGCTCAAGCCATTGTTTCTCACATGGGTACATGTGCAAATTGTATGTAATGTCTTGTCAAGTGGAAGTTCAAGTGTCAATAGTTGAATGTAACAATCATAGAGTAGTTGAAGAGTCAGGAGGGTAGATGAACGATCACAAAGGGGAATGTCGAGGGTCACCCCACCCTGTGCTATAAATAGTCCCTCATAACTTATTGTAAAGGCTTTTGGTCAGCCAAGCTTCCGATAGGAGTATCTTAGAGAAATCTTGGACAATATTGTAACAAGCCTTGGCTTTCCACTGTGCAAAGCTGGTATATCTCTTTGGAGGAGCAGGCAGTTGTGAATGTAACGTTCCACTATCAAAATTAGTGGTTGGACATGGATGTATTGTATGACTGGAACTTACACTTCTTAATATAACAAAGCCAACACATTTCATGCATATGTCGTATTGTATTCCAACTATCTTGTTTACTCTAAATGATATATGTATTTGTTTCCTTACGCATGCATGTATGGACTATTTTGTATAAGTATGTATGAATCTTACTGAAATGTGTCGATTGGTTTAACCATCAATTTGGATTGCTCGTTATCTTGCTTTCTAGCTTGTGATGCATCTTCACTCGTGTGTTCCCTTCCAAGCCGCGTACTATTACAAGTTTCCAAGGGGTGCACTCACCCCACTTTCCATGTGTTAGAACCATTCACGCACCTTCATTGACTCGCCACAGCTGTCACACCCTTGCTACCAATAGGGACATCTCACTTGCCTTTGTGCGAAATGCGGTCAAGGCGATATCGTACAACCCACTGTTGGGACTCCTACACCAAACGGTCTGAGATCTAATTGGGACTTCTTACGGGGGAGATCCCCTGACATGTTGGTGGGTCCAACACCGTCAACAAAACCCTAGGACTTTCAACAAGTATAAGGACTCCAAGACGAACAAAAAAAAACTCCTCACCCCCTAATCACAATAACCATTGGTCACCTAGCTGTTATCCCTCCTTGTATCCCTTTTGTTCATTGTTGGTTAGCCTACTTTTGTGGCCTCAGACCTATTCAACCTTGGCCTAACACAAGCATCCAACTTTACCCTTGACCTTTGGGTTCTCTCCTTTCCTCATCCCTCCTGGTTGTAGCCTTGTTCTTTGCATCCCTTTTCTAGCTATTGCACAACAAACTCAGGCAACCTTCTTCAAAGTATCCAACAGGATTTGGTACCCTTTTTGATGCCCTAAACTTCCCTATGACCACCTTCTTTATCTCAGCCTCTTGAGGCCCTAATTGTCCATCTTCATATTCATAATATCTAAGGCCCTTCCGCTTCCTTTAACAATTGAGACAACCTGTAGTTTGACTTGTACAATTATGACTAGGTTACATTAGTCTTTGGCAACCTAAAGTAGGTCTCAACCTACTACTTTTGCATTATCTCGTTGTTTAGGAGACCTTGAACAAATCTTGCAAATACCCTAGATAGACAGATAGGCCTGCGGCCCTATCTTTTCACCCTTAAACAACCCACAACTCCTTCAAACAAAATCGACTCACTTTTGGCTTAACAGAACCCTACCTCAGCTCCTCTAGAACATAAATATCCTTAACCTAACCTCAAAACTAGCCTTGATTTACCACATAACTTGACCTTCTCACGAATCATAAATATGCTCCTAGCTTCCTCTAGGGATAATATTCAATGGTTGTTCTTTTAACAAGGCTTTGATACAATGTTGAATTTTCTATAAGATGCATAGTAGAAAACAATCTTCTGATCTGATAATTACTACCTAATAATATTCATACAATTTATCTTATTCCATTGATATTATTGAGTAATTATACACATATTATTTCAACAATAATGTAGTGAAAATAATAATATCATAAGAGACAACCATGCACAATAGACACAACAAATTTACCTTGGGAAACCCAAACTGAGGAGAAAACCCAATAACTTTTATTCTAGGATAAATTATTCTTCAACAAGGTTTATAATTACAAATTTTGTCTACAAATCTATGCCAAAATCCAAGTTGAAATACCAATCAAACTTGGTCAAAATTCTAGCTAGTCAATGCTAGTCAAACCACCCAAACAGTTAAATCTAGTTAGATTTTTGGATTGGTCAACTTATACTTTGTGGTCTACTTCGAACCTGTGGTCAACCCTTGGAGTAAAACATATGGTCAAATCATCCTCTTATGTGGTCAAACTTGGCCAAAAATCTTGGTCAAACAATCGGTCAGACCTAGTCAAATAGTTAGGAACTAGCTTGGTCAGACTTCTAAGAATCTTCTCCTTTGACTTCGCACATGTGGCTAGAATAGAAGAGAGAATATGATGATAATCCAAATTAATCAAATGAAGATGTCACATTGTGTACTTATACTTGTAAAATGGATGAATTTTGACCAAGGGTCACACCCTTTCATGGTGGGGCTGATTTGACAATTTGGAGCCTACATGAAGCCCAAAAATAAAATTTTAATTTTAATTTCTATAACTCTTATAGGCTGATTTAGGAGAACTCTTGGCATGCGAGAATACCTCCCAATGACACACAAAAATCAACAAAAGAACATTATTATGTGTACCTTTCTCAAAACTTAGATTCCCACGCTTTGTTTTTTTTTCTGATAGTGTAAGCTTTTGTATTCTAGACTGAAGAAGATTAGTTTCTTTTTTGTTGGATTTATTAATTAGAATTTTACTTTGAGTTTGCAATCTAGAGTTTAAAATTTTGATGTAGGTGACTGGGTATTTTTACGGCTACAACCATACAAACAAATGTCCCTCAAGCAAGCTAAGAAGGGTAACAAACTATCACCTAAATACTATGGTCCTTACAAGGTGCTGCAAAATATTGATACTATGGCATACGAATTGGAGTTTTTTGCATCTTCCCAAGTGCACCCAGTTCTCCATGTTTCATGCTTAAATAAGGTTATAGGTGACAAGCTCCCAGTTCAAGCAATTTATCGGAACTTGACGAGGAAGGAAAAATCATATTGGAACCTGAAGCAATCACAGAATCAAGAACCCAACAGCTACGAAATCGATCAATTTCAGAGTATCTCATCAAGTGGAAGAACTTACCCACTGAAGACTCCACATGGGAGGATGATAATTTTATACAGAATCATCCAGATCTACTCAAGCATTGAGGAAAACACTTTTTTTGGAAGAAAGGGGCATGTTAGGTACCTATACTGCTGGTGCACCCCCTTATTATTATTAGCACAACCCCCTTATTGTATTGTTGTGCTCATAACAATAGTTATGTAGGGGTACAACAATAACAATAGTGGGATTCTATGTGGCACAATAATAACAACATGGGGACTACATGGGCACAATAATAAAATAAGGGGCTACACCAGCAATATAGGGACCTAACATGCCCTTCTCCTCCAAAAAGTGTTGTCCTCGACGCTTGAGTAGTTTTGGATGCTTCTGTATAAAATTGTCATCCTCCCATGTGGAGTCTTCAACGAGTAAGTTCTTCCACTTGATGAGGTACTCTGAAATTGATCGATTTCATAGCTGTCAAGTTCTTGATTCTGTGACTGCTTCAGGTTCCAATATGATTTTTCCTTCTAGGGACCTAACATGCCCCTCTCCTCCAAAAAAGTGTTGTCCTCAACACTTGAGTAGTTTTGGATGCTTCTGTATAAAATTATCATCCTCCCATGTGGAGTATTCAGCGAGTAAGTTCTTCCACTTGATAAGGTACTCTGAAATTGATCAATTTCGTAGCTGTTAGGTTCTTGATTCCATGACTGCTTCAGGTTCCAATATGATTTTTCCTTCCTCGCCAAGTTCCAATAATATTGTTTGAACTGGGAGCTTGTCACCTATAACCTTCTTTAAGAATGAAACATGGAGAACTGGGTGCACTCGGGAAGATGCATGAAGCTCTAATTTGTATGCCATAATATCAATCTTTTGCAACACCTTGTAAGGACCATACTATTTTGGTGATAATTTATTATCATTCTTAGCTTTCTTGAGGGACATTTGTTTGTATGGTTGTAGCCGTAAAAATAGCAAGTCGCCTACATCAAAATTTCTTTTGCTGCGATGTTGACTTGCCTGTTGTTTCATTCAATTCTGCGCCAAAGTGAAGTTATCCTTTAAGAGTTGGAGAACTTGTTGTTGATGCTTGATGTGATTTTTCACTATTTGAACCTTTTTCTGCTTGATGTGTGCTTCTATCTTGAGAGTGTGAGGAGTGGTAATTCCTGCCAATGCATTACAAGATATGGTTGGATTCATTTCTTCTTTCTCTGGGGTTGGTTCCTGGTGTATATCCTCTTATTTTGACGTTTCTTGATCCTCTTCACAATCTAAGTAAAATAATTTCTTCTCAGCACACTTATGACCTTTAGCGTATTTTCTATCACATTTGTAACAAAGCCCTTTTTCTCTTTTTTCTTCCAGTTGTTGCAGTGTCAACCTTGTAGGTTGTGGGAGGCTAGAAGCAACAACACTTCCATATTTATAGTTATGAGCAGTCAGCTTCCTTGTTTCCATAATTTTTCTTTCAAATTTTATTTCCAACTTGAATGCTTTCTCCAATGAATTAGGTTCCCAAAGGTGAACCTCATGTTGGATGCTATCCTTTAAATTCCCTATGAAGACTTCAATCCTATGCTTCTCTGCGATATCATTTACCCTTATATTCAATTTTTGGAAGTCCTCAATGTACTCTTCCATTGAACCCTTTTGTTTGAGATTTATCAATTGGATAAAGAAGGTGTTTATCTTTGTATCCTCATAATGTGCTATCATTTCCTCCGTGAAAATTGACCAGGTGACAAGTGTTTTACAAGAACAAATCCCTCTATACCATACAAATTGATTCGGTTCTAAATATAAAGATGCAATGCGTACCTTTTGTGTGTTTTGAACGTCATGTAGATCAAAATATTGCTCCATCTATGGTATCCAAGTTACTGGATCCTTGCCATAAAACTTCCTCATATCTACCTTTTCGTCATTAAGAAGTATTTCTTGTAGCAACTTTGTCAAATCTATCTTCAAATTTTCCATGTTGCCTTTAAGATTTGCTTCCATGCCATCCATCTTAGCTTCCATGCCATCTATCTCGGCGTCCATGCCATCCATCTTAGCTTCCATTCCATTCTTTAAACCACCCATCTTAGCTTCAATTACTTTTTGTGAGAGTGAAACTTGTTGCACTTGGTCTCCTAATTTTGATATATCATGTTGCATTTCTTCCTCTTCTTCATGTGTCATAGTAGAGATTTTGGGTTTCTTATTAGGTGTTTCCACTTTCTTTCTTGAGTCCATCAATTAATGATAATTATGCTTCACAATTCCCTTTGAATCACTTCAAACTACTTTCTTAAAGAAAACTTATGCAAATTTAAAGAAACTACACATTTTTTTTGTAGGATCTCAATATTGAATCTGATGTATATTTGTAATTGTGAATCTCCAAAGTCTGAAATTTTTTCCTGTGGTATCCCTATGGGTCTTCTTTCCAACCCCACAGGTCTGATTGAGATTGGATTCTTCAAGAAAGAGTTATGCCCAATTTCCTACGATGACCTGATTATAGACTGGTTCAGTAGAGAGAACTTGTACGAAGTGACACGTGTCACTGTTTCAACCTTCGGCCTTGAAAACGATACCCAACAAACTAAAATCCATCCTCTTTCTGTCACTTTTTACTAATTCAAATATGATGCTCATAGAGAAATTTATGACAATTTTCCCAAGGTCACCTGTTTGAGATGGAATTCTGAAGCTCGCAAAAACCCTAACTTCCTTGGTTCGTATCTCCAAAAATAGAGCTCGAAGAGGTATGGAATTAGGTCATGACGTTCATCACAATTTCGTCTCAAATGGGTTTTTTTTTTAGATTCTGAAGCTTCGTAGAAAAAAAATATAGCGAAATTTCCATGATGGCATGTTTGAAGCAACGAAATCCTAGAATCCAAAGATTTGATACCAAATGTTATGAAACCAACTCACAAAATAGAATAAGAGATAGATCAACAACTTCAAAATAAGCCTCTTTGAGGGGGAAACCTCCTTTACATTACACAAATGAACAATTCTTCGATGATACAAATGAAAAGACCTCCTTTCTATATATAAGAGTGTGAGGGGTCCCAATATAATCAAAGCTTGCATAAAAATAATATTGTAGGGGTACAACAATAACAATAGTAGGCTTTTATGGGGCACAATAATAACAACATGGGGACTACATGGACACAACAATACAATAAGGGGGTTGCACTAATAACAATAAGGGGGTACACTATCAGTATAGGGACCTAACACTTAGCTAGTATTTATGTTTTCTTCTCATATTAGTTTAAATATCATTTCCAAGTTGCATCTTTACTTGAATAATAATAGTTATGATTTTGGATTTCTTTAGAACTGACTAAAAGCAATTTCATTCTTTAAGTACTAAGTGACAATAGAGTAAATCTAATACTAACTCTTCACATAAAATGATGTGCTTCTAAATTTACAAACTCCTAGATTGGCAATATTTATGTCCTAATTTATGCAAATACATTAAACCAATAAGGTGATCATGCAATGGCTTCAAATCCAAGAGCCTTAGTGAATCCATCTAGAGCAAGGTTAAAAGAGGAATAACTTGTGCATCAATCCAATGAGGAAATGGAACTCATGAACTAGGAAGGGGATCTAGCCAATACAAAGGATGTTATTAGGCATTATAGTCAAGGTTGATCTAGATTTTTTTGGGACTTTAAAAATTATAGCCATTTACTGTTTTATAAATAACCTTAGAAAGAACTGAGTAATTTTGTCTAATTATAAGGCCATTCTATTATGTAATATCATCCATAGTGTTTTTTGTAGTCATTTTATGACATAATTCACCTAGTTTTGTTTAAAATAAAAAATTAATTTTAGTTGATGATAATAATATTTTTTTTTCTTGATGACAACAAGAATAGAGAAAGATAGAACTTAAAAACTTTCACCATGGTGATGCATCATCCCATGCCCATGCCTTCTAGGGTTTATGGGAGCGAAAAATCATTGGCCCATAGTAGATTAACAGTACTTTATAACCATTTATCCGTGGCTTTGGTAGGTTCTTCTTTGTGAATAACGACCTTGGGGAATATGAGAGGTTCTCTAACTATTATTAATAACTGCACAAAGAAGAAAATTGAGGTCAAAGTTAAGGAGGGGGGACTAGTCTGGGCCACTAATTTCAAAAAGGATTTGCAAATTCTGGCTCCTCTACATCGTCTTTCTGGTGCCAATGATCTTGACCACCTTATTTCTAGATATGAGGTTTTCGACACTGACAATGGCCTTTGATGTCCATTGGCTTGCTCTCTCAAAGGCATATGCCTTCGGCCCCAAACTCCCCAGACCTCTTTCCATATCCTAATCAAGTTTCTATATGAGCACTCCCTACTTCTGTGGGTCATATCTACTAAAATATCTCAAGCTTTCTTTGGAGATCAAATTGGGGGTGCCCTTGGGAATGCAACATTTGCTCTTCAAAGAAAAGCATCTAAATTATTCTTCCCTTGTTTCAGTTTACAATATCTGTAGAGATGCTTCTATGGTTATGGTCCTTCACTTACGTACGGGAGCAAGGGGAAAGCCTTCTTCTTCTCATGATTTCTCTTACAAAGATGTTCGCAACTAGTGCCCCCAAAGTGTCGCTCAGCCTCAGGCAACTCCTAAACTATTTTAGGTCGACAAATCTAAGGAAGTACTCTTTGTTGAAAGATCGCACCCCAAACTAGAGGACACCCATCAAATTTACACCGATTCAAGCATCATCTGCCATTTCATTAGCTTATGGACACACTTTGTTGATATTTATAAGTGGATCCATTCGGCGTGGACCAAGAAGTGCAAGGTTATTTTTTCATCAAAAGGTCTCTTCATATTATTTCAGTGAATCGAAAGATTATTAGAAGGTCCTAATTGGTTGGCTTTGGTTCTGGGGTAAAGCTGGCATGTTCATAACCCCCTAGTTTCCGTATTTTAACCCTTCTACGATAGTCATTACCAAGCTTCCAATCTGGGTTTGGCTTCCTAATTTGCCTACTCACTAATGAATCTTTTCAATTTTTCAGAGCATAGGAGAAGCCTTGGGTCATTTAGCCACAAATCCCTCTCGTGGCTAGCTTGGCCTTTACATCCATGGCATAATTTGTGTGGAAATTGACATCAACAAAGGGTTGCCAAATTAAATCTTTTTAGAAATCGACGATTATCATTGGATCCAATATTTGGATTATGAGAATACTACTTTTCATTACCGCTCTTGTCTTCAAATAGGCCATTTACAAAAACCTTTCCTTTTGTCAAATTCTAATAAGAAATGGCACAATAAAATTCCTAAATTTAAAAGTTGGAAGCCTTGTGACTTGCCCCTATGGAGGATGAGACTTATTCTATTTTTGACCAAGAGGATGAGGGCTTTGTTGATGATATAATGTTAGGGGATCATGCTCAAACTTTTTCTCCTCATCAGATTCATGAGGATTCAACAATGAACCTAGTTCCCCCAACAAATATGCAGTTGGTGAATAAATATGTTTCTTTGGGTGCTTGGAAGTGAGCTCATGAATCAACATCTTCTAAATCCTATAAGGACTCTCCTTCAACCCTCAATGATAATCTACTATTAACATTGGCCTACCTACCTTCAGTTGGTTGCATCAAGGTTGTAAAAATAAACGAAAGAAAGGTCACCCTGAGGACCATCCCCAAGTTGGGTGATTCTTTTACTATTATTTCTTATGTTTCCCTTGTTCTTCTTTGTCTCATTCATTCCAACTATGCTCCTTCCATACGTGGATGGACATTGATATTGGATTTGTATGCCTCTCTGTGATCATACTTGTGCGTTCTTAATATATGAGTAGACTATATCTATCTATCTATCTATCTATATATATATCAAGTCTATATGAGTAGACTATATATATATATATATATATATATATATTTGTTCGGTTAAAGTTATGTGTAAAACAAAATACAAATTCATAATTTTTGGGTAAACTAGTTAGCTTTATATTAATATATCATAGTAAAGAATACATACAAGATTTCTTGTGACACACCAATTGGGAAACTTGGTTCACAAATGTTAAAAAAAGAAGCATAAATTATGGTTCAAAATAATGTTGCAAGCAACACAAAATCATTAGTGGACTATCGTTGCTTGACATAACTAACTAAAACCATGAAAGAGAACCCATACCAACAAACTGAAAAGAGCATTGGTGTTTCTTGTAACCCTACCAAAAAAAGAGAAGAATGGCAACCTTACGAAACCAATAAAGGGTAATACTATCACTAAGTGTCCATGATAGGGTTGATGGAATTAGATGGTGCACCCTCAAAAGGTTAAGCTTGGCTAACAACTGTTATAGGAACATCCTAGGATTTAGTGGGATTCGAAACAATGATCTCTATATTAAAGAATTCCTTGTAAATTGCATCCAATTTCTTGTTTAGAAGGTCCAATTTTTGCAAAATAGTATACTAATATTTTCTTCTCCCCTTCATCACTTGGGAAATTAAGGCCTTGTTAAACTAATATATTTCAATGAAATTAAAGATCTTTGTGTCTTTGAACCCAAAAAAATTGATGTCTGGCACCTAGTCCTTAAATTTTGTTTCCAATTGGATAGTGAAGAGCTTCCTTTTTTTCGATTGATACGTTTCTCTATGGATGCTATCTCATTCTTCATGTCCTTGGATAATTGACAATGAAAAAAGTTTGTTGCTTCCATGTCAGCCACTTAGGCCTTAGTTAGGCATGGTGGTTTTCTAGGAGGGATAATATTTTATTATTAATTTGGATTAGTTAGCAAGGCCTTTCCCATTAGATTCAGGTCAATCACTTTGCTTAATTCTCTTCATGGTCAGAGAATTGTAGCAATCAAAGGTGTCAAAGGGAGTGTTTGAATAATGATTAGTGGAATGAGCTGGTGGTGGGAGGGTATGGGCTTGGGTGGAGAGGAGGACTAGTGTTTGAACTTTGAGAACTAATAGATCCAAGTTTGTTCTTATTGTGGTGTCCCTGCCCTATAAAATTGGATTAACAAGAGATCACGACAACAAAATGAGCTAGAACAATGAAATAAATGGAAAACTTACTAGTCTTTGGAGACATGAACTTGGAGAGCATAGCTTAGCCCTTACTAGTCCCTAAGTCTAACAACCTACGTTTTTGTTTTTCTATCGATCACTATTTAGCCATAAAAACTTGAAACCCTTTTGCATTGATGATTTTACATGATGGTGATTCTATCATGAGCTAATATGACTTGCATTATGTGAAATAGGGTCAAGTAATAATGAGGGTTAGAATATCGTACCCTGTTGAGAAAAGCATTGTCATTGATGTTAAAGTAGTAGCCATTGATGTCAAAGAAGTTGTCATCGACGTCAAGTAATTATTGTTGACGTGTCTTTGGAGTTTTATTGATTTAAGAATTTGTTGAGCAAAGTGTTGTCATTGATGTCAAATCAGTAGTTATTTATGTCAAAGGAGTAGTCATTTATGTCAAAGGAGTTGTTATTGACGTCAAGTAATTATTGTTGATGTGTCTTTGGTGTTTTATTGGTTTAAGTGCTCGTCTGTGAATATGGCCTATCTTTGAATGCATTTTTCCTACATAAGATCAAGTCAGGTGCTCCCACAAATTGCATGATTGGACAATCCATAGAAAGACCTTTCTAACAATGTATGGCACTATGAAAAACTCTCAATGGATCATAAGTTACGATAAATTGAAGTTTGGCATGGGTTCCAAGGCTCATGGTTCCACAAAAATTGACAAAAGGTGTGAGATGAGTTTTACAGGTTGAAAAAATGTGTGGGACAGACAATTTTCCCATTATATAAAGGTAAATTTGATGTACAACATAGAGGAATTTGGTTGGGAGACTTTGGCATGGAGAGTTGTGGTCCTACGAAACAAGAACTTTCCCGTCAACTGATGACTGTCACACCACAAAGGTTTTGGGGGAGGCATAAAACTTAACGATGGGCGTGGTCACATGCTTGACAAAGTTAGTGAGATAGAAAAATCTCTACTAGACAGTGAAATTTAATGTCCCATGTAGAGGACACATAAAAAGGTCAGTGGAAGTTCATGGGTGATTGATGTCGTGAGAAGCAGGGTTTGAGGAACATAAATTCTTCACAAAAGCAACATATAACATAAAGCTGGCACCTCGAACCATTTTTTATTAACCCTGGAAAATGCTGCAAAATAGAGCCTCCGAGACCCTTCTCTGTACATGTGACACATGGTAAATAAGTTGATGTGGCCCAATGTCCAGAGGACATGCAACAAATGACATGGTAGATGGTGACACAAGGCATGTTGCGATAGGTGACACGTGGTAGTGTGATGACCTAGGATGATAGAATGGTAGGACATGTTGGCATAGTGACACACGACATGCTAATAATGTTGCATGACATGTCGTCATGATGTGGTAGTAAAAAGGTTTGCAGATGTAATAATGTTGGAGATAATCGTGGTAGACAAAGTCCGGAAGACATACATGTCTCCATTAGACGATGTGAACATTCACGTCTCGTCATGGGAGGAATAGCAGTGGTGCATTGCTATAGTTGATAGAGTCTGGGAGACGAGAACTACTCCGTCAATTTACATGAAGTTTTATGTCCTGCCATGAAGGTCCAAGTAGAGGCACAGACTCAGGGCACACCGCGATAGACATACTCTTGGAAACGAAAAAATTATGGTCAACAAACAATCCATCGCAAAGGTCTTGGGATTTGCACTAAAAAATCGTGTTGGTAAGCTAATTTGTGTTATATTGCTTTTAGAGCTTGAGGCACAGTTTTGACCTTCGGGCATATAATGCCTAAGCACCAACACATTCATTAGTTCGAGGTTTTAAACTTCTATAATGCTAAGTGCTTTCCACACTTAAGCTATTGGTTGTAGCTCAAGATCAAATGTTGAAAGTGCTACTGAGTAAGGAGCTACACGATCCTCTGACGCCTACGAGTCTAAGGTTATGGTCTTGTGTACCCAGTGTTGAACTTAAGGGTGCGACACAAAATCAAAATTTGGAGTTCTGTAAAGAAATTTGGCACTGTAGATTTCAGAAAGTTGGCATTCTGCTGCATCCGACATTAAAATGATTTTTGGTGATTGATGATTCGATTTTCCTCAATATTTGGTGTTGTATAATGACCAACAAATTAAAAAAAACATAGTTTGAAGTACATTAATTCCTGAAAAATTGTGAATACGAAAAGACACAGGTGATGAGAGGAGATTGATATAAACTAGTCTTTGAAATCGTAATGTGGTTTTTTGCTCTTGTTCTGATAAAATAAATAGTATGAGAGACAAAGAGGGATATAGCTGACGCAAGAAGACGGTGTAAAAAATGTTAATTGTTGAAAATATGAATCATACAGAGAACAAAGGGACAAAAACAAAGGTTATAGGAGGAGTTTGGGTAAAAGGTAAAGCTACTATAGAGAAAAATGTAGAGGATTGGAAATAGAGAGAGTGCTGATGAAACAAGATTATTAGAACTTGTCAGAACAAGTATTTATCACATTTATCAGATGATTGGTCTCTCCTTCAAGTAGGTGCCTAAAAAATATCACTAGGTTGGTGCATGTGAATAGTGCGAGTTAGTGCTTTTAACAAGTGGGTACTTGCAAAGAAAAGAAGTTAAAACCTTTTGTAGGTTGTTACCTACACAAAATAATGCAAAAAGAAGTTAGTGCTTGTATTTACATTAAAACAAAAGAAATTTGTAGTTTTTTTCCTTTATGGATTATATATATATATGCAATAGTTCTATGTGCTCCTTATATGTGTGATGTTGGCAGTTTCGCTCTGTATTGATTTCATGATTAATTGCTAAATATTCTAATTATTAGAACAATTAGTTAAAATAATTTCTAAATACATGCATTAATATATATGAATTTGTGAAGGGGTATTTCATATAAATATTATGGATTTGTGAAGGGCTATTTCATATTTAAATTAAAATATTTCATGTTTTTCCAAATTAGAAAATGGTTCCACGAAACAAACTATTCACATTCTTCACTGAACGGATCTAACTTTGTTTTAACTTTGTTTTATATGGAGTTGTCCATTAGTTGGGTGAGCCCTCAATTCGGTGGTGGATAGAATCTAACGACCATCCCCATCCCCATAAAACCAAAAAATAACAAAGACTCAAATTCTTACAAAATCCATCGTCAGAGAAAATAAATAGATGCGATGTTAAACTCTGCTAAAATTGAAAGTGGAGTTGAAGGATGGCAATTATCATCCCTCTGGCCTTCTCATCGTCTACTACTACTGCCCTCTTAAACCCAATCCCTGCTCACAGATTTCTGGCTTCCTTTCGCCCTCGCCCTCGCCCTGCTAATTATTGCATCGCCAACATCCAAGGCTTCGTTTTTTGTTGCTCCTCTTCTTCTTCTGTACAAGAATCCACCTCCATTTCCGTTGTCTCAAGTAACAGACAATCTTATGAGACTCGGAAATGGAACTTAGACGAGCTGCTCAAACATCTGGACAGGGAACCTGCTCCGGGGGATTCGAACCCGGACAAAATGGAGCTCAAAGAGTTCGAGATGGTGGCGGAATATGGAACAGTCCCAGCGGCTCTGTGGCATTCATTCACGAAGCGTCTCTGCAATTCTGGCAATTACGTGGCAGCCACCAAAGTCCTGAATTGGGTCCGAAAGCACAATCTCTGTTACTCTTACGAGCTCATGTACTCTATCATAATTCACGGAATCAGCAAGGCGGGCAGACTGTACGAGGCGTTCTTGCTAGCGGACGAGCTGAGAGAGCAAGGCAAGCCATTGGGAGCTTTAACTTACAATGCCCTTCTTGGTGCCTGTGCTCGGAACGATGAATACGAGAAGGCTCTTAATTTACTCTCCAGAATGAGGCAGGAAGGCCTGCAGCCTGATATTGTTAACTACAGTCTCGTAATTCAAGCTTTAACCAGAGCAAACGCAGATAGCTGTGTCGTTATTAATTTATACGAAGATATGAAGAGTGAAGGATTTGAGCTTGATGCAAAATTGTTTAATGATTTAATATATGCATGTAGTAAGGCTGGTGATGCAAGCCAGGCTATGTTTTTCGTGAGTAAGATGCAAGCGCGGGGTTTAAATCCCACAATGAGTACTTATACTCATTTGATTTCTGGGTTAGGACAGTCTGGGAGAATAAACGAAGCGGAGGCCATTTTTGAGGAAATGAAAGGTCACGGGTTCGAACCCAAAGTTAAAACGTACAATGCTCTGTTAAAGGGGTATTTAAAAGCAGGGCATTTCGTTGAAGCAGAAGGGATTGTGTCGGAGATGGAAAGAAATGGAGTGATGCCGAATGAGATCACTTACAGTCTTCTAATAGACGCCTACACAACCGCTGGACGTGCAGAGAATGTTCAGATGCTTTTCGAAAAAATGGTGATGGCCAAACTTAAGCCCACTTGCTTCATTTATAGCAGACTGTTGGCCACGTTTCGAGATCGGGGAGAGTGGCAGAAAGCCTACACAATTCTCAAGGAGATGCGAAGAACAGGAATTTCTCCTGACAGGCATTTCTACAACATTATTATTGACACTTTTGGCAAGCATAACCGCCTCGAGCATGCTGTCAAGGCATTTGAGACGATGATAGCACAGGGAATCCAACCAAATAATATCACATGGAATGCTATGATAGATAGTCATTGCAGGGCAGGGAAACATGAACGTGCAATGGAAATATTTGAGCGGATGCAAGAAGAGGGGTGTGCTCCACGTGCATCGACTTACAATATTCTCTTAAAATCTCTGGGGGAGCAGGGGAAATGGGATGATATCACAACGACTCTCAGGAAAATGCGGAGCGATGGTTTGCTACCTAATACTGTTACCTATACAACGCTAGTAGATATCTATAGTCAAGCTGGAAGATTTCATGATGCCGTAGAAATCCTGGAAGTAATGAAAGCAGAAGGTTTGAAGCCTTCATCAAGTGTTTATTGTGCTTTAGCCAACGCATATGCTCAGCAGGTATGTCTTGGGTCATGGAATATTTTTTTCATACATAGGATTATGAAACTTTTAATTTTAGGACTGGCGTAACTGTATGCATGCATGCCATCAAGCTTCACTTTCCAGGGGCACATTCATTTTTTATATGTCTAAGAAATTGCTGGAGTTGTTTGGCTTACAGCCAGAATGCATCTAGTCATTTTTCCATAAAATGGTTTATTTTGCCCGAAGCAGTAAAATAAAAGATACATGCTTAGCAGAGCTCACAAGGCCTCTATGAACATCCCAAAAAGAAACTGACTACCTCTAAACAGCTTTAATAAAAAGGCAGGCATCATTTCTTAGCTTCCGTAGAGATTGTAAACTGTTCTTAATCAACAATTGCAAAAAGGAGCATATTTTTAATTTTACAACCTTGGAAACCTCTCCCCTTACGTTCAAACAGCAACAGTTCAAAAACTGGGCTTAGCTGATAACTTTGAACCCAGCCGTGCTTTTTGCCAACTTTATATCATATGAACTTAGACTATTTTGGGGATAGGGATTTGATTCTGATTCCTGTTGAAAAGTAGCAAAGGAATGGATACCTTGATTTGTGTCTTAATTCAAGGAATTGATTTAGTGATCTTAATCATGCACGAATTCCAGTGATGAGGACAAGTTCAAGAAGCAGTTTGACTAGTGCGAGTTTGTGGAGGACCAAGTTATTTGTCCTCTAGTGTGAGTTAAATTGTGTAATATTCCTATTTGGAATTTAGCAGCTAATACCAAGCAATGAACTAGGAACAATAAATAAACTAGAATTCATACACAACAATTAAAACACCAAAATGTCCATCAACACAATCTGAGCCATTTTATTAATTTTATGATGAAAGAGTACATAAAATGAGCTGAAATTTTGGAACATGTGCTTGTTATGCAAGTTGAGCAAAACCTAGAAAAATGGCCCAGACCCAAGTGGTAGAAATAATCTGCTGCTGGCTGCTAGCTGGAATGCTAATCTCAAGACTGAATACTCCTCGGAATGCTCTGAAAATTTACTTCTGAACTGTTGGAAAATCAGAAAGGCAGTAAAGATTTTCTCAATCTTGATAATTACTTGTGATGTTTCTTATTATTACGATTCTTCATATCTTCTTACTTTAAATCATCAAGCAATTACCAAAAGCAATGACACATAAAACAATGAACACAAGATATAGGCACATGCTAGGGCAAAACCCCCCTCGAGGGGAAAACCCAGTCAAAGTAATTCTTCCTTTCAATAGTATTCTTTGAGACTCTTCACCCTAGACCTTGACCAGACCTTCCCTCCACACCAAGTCAGATTGACCTCTTCCGAGCAACTTTGACTATGCAGCAGCTTCCTGCAGCAGTTCAACTTGGAAGACTTTGTTCTCCCAATCCAGTGCACGAAACAGAATGAGACCACCACCAAAATTTCGATTTTTCTCTTCTCCTTAGAGTCCCCCAAACTCGCATTCACTTCGGCTTTCCCGCTACAGACTTTCCCAACTATCCACTTCGCACTTCTGCGCAACAATAGGATTTTTGCACTTCTGTCCAGTAGATGAGAAGATGAGAAGTGATGCTCCAAATGAATTCAATGTCCTTCCTTTTATAGGCTTTTTGTGGGGTTGAATGGGTCCTTAGGCCGACTTGATCTTCTCTTAGGCTGAAATGGTGTGGAGGTTACATAATTCATATTTGACTCAATACTTAACCTTTTTACATGATTCAAAAGCCCAAGAAGGGTCTCTTTAAATGTACAATAATTCTATAGACCCAAAATAAATTCTAGAAATCCTCAATGGGGAATTTGACCTAAAACATGGTGATCCAAGCATGAAACCCATGCTTTAGTAAGTCACAATAATAATAATAATAAATTCTTTTCTTTATTCTTTTGACAAGTACATTACATAATGATTCAAGTACATTATTGAAGACCGAACATAGTTACTTTTTCCAACACTCCCTCTTAACTAGGGAGGTATTCATAATGTACATATACAATGGAAGATCTCAAACTATATGAACCATGAAGAAATTTAGGCACCGCAATGCCATGGACTAGATTCCTAACCAGGGCAATCTATTCAACCAGTGACTCAACAATTTAGGCACCGCAATGCCATGGACCAGATTCCTGACTAGGGCAATCTATCCAACCATTCACTCAATAATTTAGGCGCCGCAATGCCATGGACTAGATTCTTGACCAGGGAAATCTATCCAAGTGGGACTAAGATGGACTCAAGCTTTCAACCCCTTTGGGTACCATCAAGCTTACTTACTAACCATCAACCCAAAAATCCAGGTGTGTAAAACAGAGCTCTTTGATCAACACCACCTTTCCAACTTTGGGGACTCAGACATCAACACAAAGTGTCAGCCAGATGTCTCCCCAGGCAATGCTTCACTTGCAAAGCCTCAACACCCCTTGATCCAGCAGATCAAGAATCTCCATTCTCTCCCAATCAAACTTATTGGTAACCAACATGCTATCAAATCCTTCAAGAGATTCACCTGTACCACCCCAGTCAATAATAAGCTTTCACATGTACATAATCAAATACAAACCTCCGGGGTCTTACAGACAACAGATGTTGCTTCTCAACTTTCTGTAGCAGGACTATCAACCAAATCTTTGACAAAAGATTCTTCGATCATATGATTTCCTTCCTATTTCTCATGCAGCAACATATCCTCCAAAATTCATTCTTCAATTAATACCAAGCTATGCCCTCCCTCTCAACCAAGAAGCACCTCTTTATCTGAACTCCCTCTTAATATTAGGGATATATCTTCTATTCATGCTTCCTCTGGGAGACCAGCTTCTTCTTTTCGACATTGGAGAATCTTTTGTGGCTTCCAACCATTTCATCAAAGTTATCATCATCCCCATCATGCTTATCAATGATCATCTTCACCAAGTTGAAGATTGTGTACTTACACAACTTCAATATCAAGTACAACCCAAACTATAGAAGCATGATGTGAGCCGTATCAGAATCACGAAAGCATTTCATCTTTATACATATCAGATACCCAAACTAAATTAAAACAAGAGACATATACTCTTCAACATCTTGCTAGGGACTTTGTTATACACCCTAGACTATTTGGCAACAACATTCATTCCATCTAAGGTTTCAATATGTCTTCAAAGGTATGGCATACCTTACTATAACATATAGCAAACCCTATAAACAATTCACACAAATATGGATCTACAAACCATCTAACAACCTTCCAAAATACATGTGTTAGACTTCTCACTAGGGATTCATACAAATCCTAGATTTCATACAAAAGAATCAATCAAAGTCAATCACAGCTTAGTCATTAACCTGACTAGCTTCCATTAGGGTTAGTTCCAAACCCCTATACTTTCAATCAACCATCAATCAGTCACTAACATGACCAACTACTACTAAGGTTAGTTGCAAACCCTAGATTTTCGAGCAATCATCATACTCAACCAAAAATTCAAATTTCAACAATTTCTTCACAAATCTCAAATTATCATATAGTCAACATTCATCAAAAATTTCTACTTCGACTAAGGTTCGTCTCCAAAACCCTAGAATTCTATTTTCACACTAGACAATGTCACTACTAGGGTCTAAACCCTGATTTTCAGATATCATCATCCTAGAATCTCAGATAAGGACTTCCATAAAATCCTAAAACTCATGACCATCAGTGACTAGGTCAACACACATATCTAGGAATTCATAACCATACATAAGCATATCATATGTTCATAAATGCATTTTATCTAGACCAACCTAGGACTTCAACCAAAAGGACATATCTATATATGGCTAGATTGTATCATCATGCAAATATATCATATCATGTGTTAGTCAAACCCAATTTCACAACAATATCAAATAAGAGTTAGACACACAATCATTTGATTACACTAGGGTTTGATTAGACAAACACACACATACCAAAGAAAACATTTTAAAGACAATGTAAAGGTCTTGCTCACACATTCCACCAAACCATAATGAGCTAGGGTTCCAATCTAGAAACATGGCAAGCCCAACATTACAAAAAATTTAAAGGTTCGTGATTTTAGACCTCATCATTCAACCCTAACAAGTTAGGATTTCCAGATCACACCAAAATCCCAAACAAGACATCATCAATAAAACTTCAACTAGCATTTCACAATCACCCTAAGCAGCTTTAGGATTTCAGACATTCACGTTAGCATACCCTTCGGTTAGGGTTTTCCAGATCCTGTCTAGGGTTCTACATAGTCAATCAAGAATATGAGTGGGGTGGGTAGATTTATCAAGAGTTGAATAATCCAAATAAGAATCAATAAGATTCAATTCATCTAGTCATAACAAAGTTAGTAATAGATCATCAAATGAATAATCCTTTCAATCAATTATTCAAAGCATACCTTTGTTTCTTGACTAACCTTGTCTTGAGAGATCCTCTTTCTTGCAGATGTTTTTCCTAATCAAGACAACAGAGGGAGAAAGGTGATTAGTATTTAATATGGTCAAAACTAAATGAGTACATGGACCCAAAACTGAAAATACATGGGATATTTATTTTTGAGAGTTGTTGGGAGCTCCTTCCAAAGCTTAAGGGAAACCTACAAACTTAAAGCAATACAAAAATATCTTTTCCAAAAACATGTTAAAGGCCTATAAATTCTAAAACATATAAAACAAGTTATGTAAAACAAATGACTTAATAGTGTAAGTCCCTAATGTCAGATTCTTCAGGCTTGACTTTCTATGAGTCTCCTTCTTCAACAAAGTTGGCTTGATCTTTTCCTCTCTTCTTATTCCTTGGATTCTCAGGGCAGTCACTCTTGTAGTGACCTTTCTTATGACATTGATAACACTCTATCTGAGACATGCCAACTTTCTTCCTTTGTCCCTTCGATCTCTTTCCTTTATGATGAGCAACATAAGCATTTGATACTTCTTCAGGAATGACAACCATTGAGATCCTTAATTCTTCTTGACTACATGCGGTCCATAATTCTTCAAAGGTGGGAGCTACCTTCCAACTGTTGAGACCTGAAGCAAAAGCACTCCAAGAGGGTGGCAATCCTAATATACCAGTGATCACCAATTATTTTTTCGGAATAATCTCATTGATGGCTAAAAGATCATCCCTGAGTCTAGCTATCTTTACAAAGAAGGTTGCAACAATATCTTCTTTATTCATCTTTGTATTCCTCAACTCATTCTTTAAACTTGCTACTTGACCAATGTTCTTAATAGTGAATAGCTTTGACAAGGCTTCATACATCTCCTGAGCATGATTAATGTTAGCTATGAATGTGACAATATCGTGTTTTATCCCTTCTACCATTAGAGTCATAGCCACCTATTCTAGATCCTTGAATTTCGCTTTGTCGGCCTCACTGGCTTCTTAGGTAGGCTTCTCTACATTTCCTTTTACCAGATCTAATACCTTGTTCTTCTCGAGGATTAGGTCAATCCTCTTTTTCTAGGATCTGAAGTTAGATGCTCCTTGAAGCTTGTTCTCACCCTTAATAGAGTTAGACATCTTCCTTGAATATGATAGATTCTTTCCCTCAGATAGTGCCTCTGAATGGATCTGCCTTTTTCTTCTTTCTTCACCAAAGCTTTGATTCCATGTTGGAAAGTCAGAAAAGCAGTAAAGATTTTCTTGATCTTGATAACTACTTGTGATGTTTCTTATTATTACAATTCTTCATATCTTCTTACTTTAAATCATCAAGCAATTACCAAAAGCAACGACACATAAAACAATGAACACAAGATATATGCACATGCCAGGCCAAAACCCCCCCTCAAGGGGAAAACCTAGTCAAAGTAATTCTTCCTTTCAATAGTATTCTTTGAGACTCTTCATCCTAGACCTTGACCAAACCTTCTCTCCACACCAAGTCAACCTTCAAAAGATTGACCTCTTCCCAGCAACCTCGACTATGTAGCAACTTGCAGAGGCTAACAACTTCCAATAGCAGTTCAACTTGGAAGACTTCGTTCTCCCAATCCAGAGCACGAAACAGAGTGAGACCACCACCAAAATTTTGATTTTTCTCTTCTCCTTAGACTCCCCCAAACTCACATTCACTTCAGTTTCCCGACAATAGACTTTCCCAGCTATCCACTTTTCACTTCTACCCAACAACAGGATTTTTGCACTTTTGCCCAGTAGATGGGAAGTAATGCTCCAAATGAATTCAATGTCCTTCCTTTTATAGGCTTCTTGTGGGGTCGAATGGGTCCTGAGGCCGATTTGATCTTCTCTTAGGTCGACATGGTGTGGATGTTACATAATTCATATTTGACTCAATACTTAACCTTTTTACATGATTTAGAAGCCCAAGAAGGGTCTCTTTAAATGTACAATAATTCTATAGACCCAGAATAAATCTTAGAAGTTGTCAATGGGGACTTTGACCTAAAACATGGTGACCCAAGCATGAAACCCATGCTTTAATAAGTCACAATAATAATAATAATAATAATAAATTCTTTTCTTTATTCCTTTGACAAGTACATTACATAATGACTCAAGTACATTATTGAAGACTGAACATAGTTACTTTTTCCAACATGAACTCCTCTCCCAAAACCCAAAAAGACCCAGAAATGGTTTGGGCTTAATCCAAATGATGAAGAAGCCCTCTAAAATGGTTCAAATAGCTTTGTGGCTGGCTATACGCCCTATGTTGAAGAAAGTGTAACTAGTTTTGGTCTTCATAATGACATTGTGATTATGATTTTTGTAAATAAGAAAATGAATTTATTATTATGTTTGCTTCATGGGTTTCATGAGCAAGAATTTTTATGTATAGATGGCTCCTATTGAGAGCCTTATGATTTATCTTTAAAGGTCAAAGTATCAATGTCATGTAGGAAGAACCCTTCTTGGGCATGTATCAAATGTATTTGAGTGACAAACATTGTCAAATAGCCCTCCAATGACAAGCACAAAATCCTCTTCTTTGTCGACCTCTAAATGCATAAAGGAACTCCCGTCGGCTCATAAAATGAAGACACAATAGTTCACTATCTCATGTCGGCTTATTATGGAGACGAAACCACTATAGATACCCAACTAGGGTCTATGCAAAAGATGGGTGCAAAATTCGGATTCATCTGATATTTTCGGAGGAAAGTACAGTGGTTCAGTACTTCGGATGGGTACAATGGTTTTGTGTTTCTTGGATGGGTACCTCGAAAGCAAAGTCTCACAATGATCACTGTCTTGGTATAATGAACAGTCTCATAAAGATCTCGGTGCAGGAAGAAACACAGTCATGGTCTCGGTATATATGTAATGGAGTTATCCAACAGTGACACTTTGTCTCGACATGCATTTTGGACAATGGTAATGATGATCTCAGTGATGATCTTCAAGGTCATGATCTTGATGAATATCTCGGTAGAAGTGGTCTTGATGTTGCAGCAGTAGTGAAGATCTCGGTGGTGTAGTAGTGATGGCCTTGGTGTTGCAGCAGTAATAAAGATCTTGGTGGTGCAGTAGAGATGGCCTCACTGTTGCAGCAATGATGATGATCGCACAGTGACAAAGAAGAGGATTGGTGTCTTGGTCTTGGAGTGGCCTAATAGGCCAAGGGTCATGGTCTTGGTATTCGTCAATTGGAATCTCTATAAGAATAATTTTGTGCGGGTTTTCCTCTCAAAGAGTGAGAGGTATTGGCCCTGGCAGAAAGCCAACATTTTGTGTTCTTGTCTCTTTTATTTTGGTAACTATTTGATGAATTGAGAAGACACGCTCTAGTAATAACAAGTGAAGATTGTGCTAATAAGAAAAGTTAAAAATACCTCACAAATAGTTATCATGGTGAGAAGAATCTTATTAACCTTGATTGCCCTAGATTCTTCAACTTGGGATCAGAGCTAAGGTGCTGAAGGTCAACAAAAAGAGACTTTCAAGGATCAGTTTTCAAGAAGGGCATAAAGCAATTTGAAGGGCTTTGTGTTTCAAAACCTACATCAAAGATTGAAGGATCAGTCTACAACAACATTATACAATGGCAAAGGCTTTTTTCTATATAATCAAGGAGATAGTCCTACAACAAGACTGATTTGGATCCTTATCTGAAGTTCTCAGATAATTTCATAGTCTCAAACTACCCACAGTCTCAGAGCTATGCTATTAACATCTCGGTGCCGCAATATGATTAAGTAATCTTAGTCAAAAGAAGAGAAGGCAGTTATTCGGCACCTCTCACAGTCTCGGTGCTAATTCAATCTCTTTATTCAGTCTTGTAATAACCATGGTGCTAGCCACAAATTTGGTGTCATTACAATCTCTGTCATACCACAATGATCTCAATAACTTATAGTCTGGAGTAGTTTCGGTGCTTGGTGCTGGACAGTGCAGGAGCGTCTCAAAAGAGATCTTTGAAAAGGGATTTCAGTTGTTCAACTCAAGCAAGGATCTACAATAAAATCACATCAACTCGAAGATAACCCGGAGGAAGCATCAGTGCATCTCCAACATGATAAAGGCGAAGTTTTTATCTTCACATGTCAAATAAGTATTTTCATTAATCAATTTGGTAAAATGACTTCATGATTGCCAGGAGATCTATAGGTTGGATGGGTCATCAAAGGTCCTTGCATGGAATAAGGAGGATTGTCATAATCCTCATAGATAAGAGAAGTCAACGAACATATCAAGGAAAAAGGTCTCCTTTGAATTCATGGGAGGGAACTCTTAAGGTCCTCCCATCCCTATGTAGCAAGAAAGGATACATAAAAGAGATATATGAAATGCTAGAAGATATACTCTCTGAAATACAGTGAAGCAGGTCATATCACTTAGACCTGATTGAAGAATGAAGGAATATCTTCATAAGATCTCAATTGGGAGATCTGGGAGAGATGATAAGAAGATAATCATCATTGTTCTAACTGATAAGCAAGGTAACAAATGTCCATGAACAAAAACATTACCTCGTTCGACAATTTGTGGTCTCTATGCTAGATAGAGAAAGACAAGTTGATGGCAGAAATGTTGAAGGTTAAAAGACTCAAACATTTGCTGAAAGGAAAGGGAAGTTTGGTCCTCAAAAAAGATAGAACATTGCTATGGAAAGATTATGGAAAGAAAGCTCATATCGCTGGAAAGATGGAGGGAGCTGAAGAAAAGGGCCAAGGAAAGAGGGAATAACAGATTGCTACTATGATTGAGATGGTATCCCTCGCAAAAGGGTCCTATTATAAGCTCATAAATCTTGTGTTATAGATATGACCTTGATAATAAGATGCATCGTGGCATCATGAAAGCATTAGAAACAAGATCTCATGACATCACCTTGGGAATCATGAAGGACAAAATCCATGGTAGTCAAACATGAAGGATATAGCTCTTGGGAACCTCATTGAACATTGAAGGAAAGAAAGATGTCATCCAAGACAAGGCTCATCATACATCAAGACAAAAAGGAAACATATGCCAGATGGGGATATGCAAGATCCTCAAGGTTCTCTGATGGAATCCTCATCAGAGGGTTCACTAATCTAGAGAGGAAGCAAGTGTTTCATTAGGAACTCCAACTTATGGAATTCATGGGATGATGGTGTGATGACATGAGAAATGAAGCTGATCAAGGGATTGAAGATTTCAATCAAGGAAGCTGCTGGAATAAGCCTAGATGATCTAAAGGTAAAATGAGGTATGTATGCTTGTGTTTAATATTATAATGTCATGTTGTATGGCTGCAGGTAGCATGGATCATTACTTCTATCTTGAGAAGCATGATCAAGAGAAAAAGGATCTCCTCCTCTGAAAAGATGCAGGAAGGCATAAGTCACACTATATGAAATCAACATAATATGTCCTCATATGAAGTATGAGGTGGTTGACTACAATTAAGAAACTCTGATTGAAAACTCTCGGGAATGGAATGTGTGAGGAAGGAAGAGATCATGAGATATGCAACCATGATAAAGGCGATCAACATCCAAAAGACCAAGAAGATTTGACTAGGAAATCTCCTGGAAAGATATGAAGACTCTGATGAAAGTCTGAAAAAGATGAAGACCCTTGACAATGGATACCTTTGAGAGATGTGTCAACATGTATGCAGGATGCTGATACCTACAGGAAGATGTCATGATGAAGAGCCATCTCAAAAGGTAGAATTTGATTTAATGCTATGTTTTGATTTCTTGAATAATATCTGGATGAGTTCATGCAGGGCTACTGGCACAAGAGTTGTAAGTACAAGTACAACGAGCATTCATGTGGTGGATGGAAATTCCTAAAAGAAACATGATGAGGAAGAAGTAGCCATGTGTCGAAGGTTCTAGATATGTATCAAGAAGGCCACTTTCCATGAAGAGAGGAATGACATGACGAACCAAGAAGGAAAGTGATGGATTGCTAATGCCCTACAAGGAAGAAGCTCGATTGAAATTTCATGACATCAAGAAAAAAATTTGATCAAGCAGCTGAAGGACCCTTGAAGAAGAAGTTGCTGATGAAAAGGAAGTCCCTAGTTAAGAGGGAGCTCTAACAAGTCTCTATTTAAGAGGGAGCTTGGGCAAATTCCTGGTCAAAGGGAACTTGGGTACATTCCTTTACAGGAATGGGCATATCTTCCCTAGTTGAGAGGGAGAGATAGACACACCATTCTTATCTTCACTTGGCAAGAAAGAATGGAGGATTGGGTAATCATCTGGCATTTGATACTCTTTGAGGATGTGTATGGCATCCAAGATAAGAGTAGGGTATCCAAGATAAGAGTAGGCAAGAGGATTGATATTCTTTGAGGGTTGGGAACCCAAGATAAGAATAGTTCTAGAAGGTCATACTCAGTAAACACCCAGGTGGGTATGTACCTTGAGAGACAATGATGAAGGTGTCTATAGTCATTGGTCTCGCCAACATTGTGCTCTGATCTAATGAGAGATAGAGTTGTTAGTCAAGGCCTTGCTGTGGAAACAATGTTGGTTACTATGATGCTATACAGATGGGTTACCAATCCGATTCTTATTATGAGAAATTCTTCGGATTAAGAATGACCAAGTACCACTATGAACACCACCCTAGTTAAGAGGGAGCGTTGAAGAAAGTGTAACTAGGTTCAGTCTTCATAATGACATTGTAATTATGATTTTTGTAAATAAGAAAATGAATTTATTATTATGCTTGCTTCAAGGATTTCATGAGCAAGATTTTTTTTGTATAGATGGCTCCCATTGAGAGCCTTAAGATTTATCTTTAAAGGTCAAAGAGTCAATGTCATGTAGGAAGAACCCTTCTTAGGCATGCATCAAATGTATTTGAGTCACAAACATTGTCAAATAGCCCTCCAACGACAAGCACACAATCCTCTTCTTTGTCGGCCTCTAAATGCACAAAGGAACTCATGTAGGCTCATAAAATGAAGACACAACAATTCACTATCTCATGTTGGCTTATTATGGAGACGAAACCATTATAAATACCAAACCAGGGTCTGTGCAAAAGATGGGTGCAGAACTTGGATTCATCTGATATTTTTGGAGGAAAGTACAATGGTTCGGTACTTCAGATAAGTACAATGGTTTCGTACATTGGATGGGTACCGTGGTTCTGTGTTTCTCAGATGGGTACCTCAGAAGTAAAGTCTCACAATGATCATTGTCTTGGCATAATGAACAGTCTCATGAATATCTTAGTGAGTCTCATATATATGTAATGAAGTTATCCAACAATGACACTCTGTCTCGGTATGCATTCTAGACAATGGTAATGATGATCTCAGTCATAATCTTCAAGATCATGATCTTGATGAAGATCTCGATAGAAGTGGCCTTGATGTTGCAGCAATAGTGAATATCTCGATGGTGCAATAGTGATGGCCTTGATGTTGCAGCAGTAGTGAAGATCTCGGTGGTGAAGTAGTGATGGCCTTGGTGTTGCAACAGTAATAAAGATCTCGGTGGTGCAGTAGAGATGGCCTTAGTGTTGCAACAATGATGATGATCTCAGCAGTGACAAAGAAGAGGATTGGTGTCTTGGTCTTGGAGTGGCCTAATAGGTCAAGGGTCATGGTCTTGCTATTCGTCAATTGGAATCTCTATAAGAAGAATTTTGTGCGGGTTTTCCTCTCAAAGAGAGAGGTTTTGGCCGTCGTAGAAAGCCAACATCTTGTGTTCTTGTCTCTTTTGTTTTGGTAACTATTTGATGAATTGAGAAGACACTCTAATAATAGTGAAGATTGTGCTAATAAGAAAAGTTAAAAAAACCTCACAAATAGTTATCATGGTGAGAAGAATCTTATTAACCTTGATTGCCCTAGATTCTTCAACACTATTGGGTTATCGTTAAAATTTGAGTTAACATGTCCATAAAACATCAGTAACCAATGAAAGAACATTAAATGAAAGTACAGAAGACAAGCCAAGCCAAAAGAACACAAAGATATGGCACAAGCTAGGGAAAAACCCCAAGATGGGGAAATCTTTGATCAATTTTTCTTATTATTATTAGCAAATGTTCAGCAGAGGAAGAGAGAGTACAATCATAGATTTGCCAATATGAGGATCAGTACCACTGTCCAATCTTCAAGGAAACTGCCTCTTCAAGATTGAGTTCTGGTTAGGTTTAACTTCATTCTGGTGCAACTCACTTACTCACCCTTAGTTCTTATTTCAGGGCAATGACTTTCCTTCACAAGATTATGTGCACTTTAGTTAGTAGATTTGGGCTGATTTATAAGCCTTTCAGTCCACTTGATCGTGGAGACGAGGCCCACGACCTAGCTGTTATGACAACCAAACTCTTGACTTTCTGTACCAAGTATTGTTTTTTATCTGAACCATGTTAATAGGAGTGCGACTTACTGTTGGAGAGGAGACCCATATGAATATATACCAAAAACACCATCCAATAACCCTTGCCAAGTTTGACTCCTTTTCTTCTCTAACTTGGTCCTGAAAAGGATGATAAATGAGCCCAAAATTATTCATAGATAAACCCAAATTTCCTCCATACTGACCTCGGCCTCCTGCCTGAGGAACTTGGATCATGAAGAAGACTAAATAGATCCCAATCTTGTCGTTGATAACTTCGCTAGAGATCTTCCTCTTCTGCGACCATTTCGGAGAGAATAAGGAGAGAATTGATGTGTCAAATGGGAATGGAGGGAGCCTTTATATATAACAATTTGTCCTTATGGGGGTGAAGCCGACCTTAGCATTTTGGAGGCAAATTTGAATTTCAAATTTTCATTTTTCCCGCCTTAATAAGGTCATGACTTGTCGAATTTCTTTTAAGTAAATAAATATTTCTCCTTATCCAAATTTGATGATCTTAAGGCTGGTTTTCGACCTCTCGAAAAGAGGAATTCAATGCCACAATAATCTTCCTCAAAGGAGCAGACCAAGGTGGAAGGTGTCCTTTGCCTCATGCTCAACCTCCTCCTCAGGCTTCTGATATCTAAAGCCAAGTCTCTAATAGAAGAAGTGCCCCTTGGTCTCACCCTCTAACTGCCCCTGTCCTGTCCACTCCTTTTGAGGAGTTCAGGTGCCCTGATTTTGTCAACTTTCCCCACATGGTGTGAATGGATGCACCCCCATGAGCCTGCGCACTTCTAATGTCTCTACTGTAAGGATGAGGATGGCTATGGTCTGTCACCCTCCTCAATTGGGCCAACCTCTCATCGTTCCAGTGGATTCCACACCAGAATTCTTGTATACTAAGTCTTTCTTGAGCCATGGGTTTGTATGGTTTCACCTGTCACTGTGCATACATGCCCAACACCTTCATGATCTTGCTAGCTTCCCCACAACTGGCCAAGATCATGCTCTGATACCACTGTAATATTCCTAATTGGAATTTAACAACTCATACCAAACAATGGACTAAAAACAATAACTAAACTAGAACTCATACACAACAATTAAAACACCAAAATGTCCATCAACACAATCTGAGCCATTTTATTAATTTTATGATGAAAGAGTACATAAAAGGAGCTGAAATTTTGGAACCTGGGCTTGTTAAGCAAGTTGAGCAGAACCCAGAAAAATAGCATGGACCCAAGTGGTAGAAATGATCCCGGAGTGATTTGCACACTAATTAGAAATAATCTGCTATTGGCTGCTAGCTGGAATGCTAATCTCAACCCTGAATACTCCTCGGAATGCTCTGAAAATTTAGTTCTGAACTCCTCTCCAAAAGCGCAAAAAAACCCAGAAATGGTTTGTGCTGAATCCAAATGATGAAGAAGCCCTCCAAGATGGTGCAAATGGCTCTGTGGGTGACTATATGCTCTACTGGGTTTCCGCCATGTTTATCACTTCAAAAATTCTGAAAAATTAACACTAGCCTCTACACACCAATCCCAACAAAACCCAGAAAGTTTGGCCCAATTCCAATTGACTTGGGTGACCCCAAAATGTGCGAATGGCTCTACCAACACTGCTAGAAATGCTCTGCTCAAATTTGCCCCAAATAGTTGCTAAATAGCCCCCCCCCCCCCAATCTCCACACAAATTCTCCTCTCTCCTGTGCAAGCTTTAGCCAATGAGCTCTGCGCACTGCACAAATGAGAGAGAAATTCAGCCTTGGAGATTCCCTCGATCTCTGCTCCGCACAATCCCACCAAACTCTAGCTTCAATGAGGGAATATCTCTCTGCAAAAATATGAATCCTCTAACCCACTGTTGTTGCTACAAATAATGCTTCACGATATCCTTTTGTGTCCAGGAAATGTGCATAGTTGGGCAACTTCTGCAATGAAGCTCAAGCGAAGCCCTGAATTGGACTCCCAAATTACCTCACTAGGGAGACACTCGAAGTTCTCCGAAAATGAGGGTGGAATTCTGCTCAGAATATGTGGTGCTAAAAAACACTCTAGTCCTTGTGCTAAACAACTCCAAGAGAAGATGAAATATGAAGTGTAATAGCCAAAATATAATGCACAAAATGAGTCCATCTTCCTTTTACAATTTCTCCTCGTGCCTTTAGACTCCTTTTTTAATATTATTTTATTGGTGGGGGCCTTTTTCCACTCAGTTACTTTTGCCATCATTTAATAAAATAATAATTTGCCACTATTCTCCAATAAAATAATACTAGCCACCTTTCTCCGATAATAATTTGCCCATTTTTTATTAATATTACTAAAATTGGGTAAAATTCCTTAGTGACTCCCATGCTCACAAAATTGGGGATATTACAGTCCTCTTCGACAAAAATTGCTTGTCCTCAAGCAATGCTCGAATAAGCGCTCCATCTCTTTGTTGATCCTAACTATCACTACAAACAATATCGGGGTCTCAAATGTGCCACTGAGTCACCCTGAATCCGTGCACCATCCTATCATAAATAAATCCCTAGATACTAGGGTCCCATGTTAATCTCAAAAAGATGCCACCATGCTGAAACTGTGGTACTATGATTACAAATGATTGCACATCGTGTGCATACCGTATCCTTTGCACATCGTGCGCATACCATATCCTCCTCTCCTGTAACCTGATGGTGAAATACTGATAAAGGCCAAATACATTCTACCCAGGTATCGCCATGATGTCAAAGCCTACCCATCCAAAGCTGATCCCAAACTTGTGCAACAATAGGGAAAGTGTAATATCCCTAAGGAAAGTTAATAGTATTATGCAAAGTAAACATAGACAAAAACACCATAAACAAACACACAACCAAACCATAAAATAACACCAAAAACTGCTCTATTGCGCTCTTTTTATTAATAAAGATGGGTGTACAATAAGATGTTGGAAGGAATGTACTTGGGCTTGCTCATGGCAAGCTAGCAAAACCCCAAATGACAAATAAGACACCCTCCACCAAAATGCTGCTATGCTGCTCAAGCGTTGCGCTAAAGATGCGCAGAAATACGTCGCTAGCTGAATGGATCTGCTGCTAGGGCCCTCTTCGGTGCTCAGAAAATTCTGGGAAATTATTCCTGGCCTTTCCGCTAAATACCCAGAATAACCCACGAAGTAATTGGCCAATGCTTGACTTCTGAAATTCGGCCCTATTTCTCCTAGCTCCTCTAGCTGCTGGCTGAAATGGGACGACCTGTTTGACCTCTCAAATCTGCCTAGAAATTCTGCCAAATTATTTCTGAGGTCCTTGTCAAAAACCCAGAAAGGCTTTGTCCTAGTTTTAATGCTCCAAAATTGACCCAAAATTCTCGGCCGTGGCCTCCACAAGCAAAAGATGTAGCCTGTAGCAGACGCTGCATTTGCTGCTCCGCCAAAACGCTGGAAAATCTCCCACAACACTTCCCCAGACTCCACCTCAAGTTTCAACCCTTAACTCCCTTCACTCCTCAACCTTCCAACGTGCCTCCTTTAGGAACGACACAGTCCCTGCATTGCTACAGCTTTCCCTGCTGCTGCAACTCGGCCTCCCTGCTGCTACTTCCCTGTTGCTATAACTCGGCCTTCCTGTTGCTACTTTCCCTGTTGCTGTAACTCGGTCTCCTTGCTGCTACTTTCCCTACTGCTGTAACTCGACTCGCTGCTACTGGTATGACTTGGGACAAAGTAGAACTCCCTCCTTGGGCTCGGTCTCAAAGTCCACCGAAGCAAGGGTTGAAATCTCCGCTCAGAGACACTCGTGTGCTAAACAACACTGCAGACTTGGCTTCATCTCAAGTGTGCTATGTCAAAGACACAATTTCTGAATAGATGAATGAATGCTCAAAATGGGTGCCTCTTGCTCTATTTATAATTCGTGGCTCCTTCTCTACTTGTGGTCCCCACTCTCTCTTCCTAATTCACACTCCCTTCTCTTTCCTCTCTTCCAAGAGTTTGCGTTCCCTCCTTGGGTCGGATTTCCCTTTCTTGTGGTCCCCACTTTCCACTAGAGACGCAATATTCTCTTTTTCTCCCAAGTCCCAGTGCTAGAATTGCGTCTTATCCCCAAACTCATCTCTAATGCTGAAAATCAAAATTGGGGATATTACAGTCCTCCCTACCAAAAATTGCTTGTCCTCAAGCAATGCCTGAACCAACACCTCCTCTATCTGTTGATCACCCCTATCACCATTAGTAATACTGGGGTCCCAAATGTGCCGCTAAGTCGTCCTAGGTCCGTGCACTGTCCTGACATGAAAGAATCCCTCAATACCAGGATCCCAAATGGGGGTTTGATAACTTGCTATGCTTACAAGAACCTCCCACTCAGTTAAACAAATAAATGATCTAGCTTATATATGACATTTGCAGAATTAAATACTTGAAACAGGTGTATGTTTTCTTTTAACTGTTTAAGTGCTTTAAGTCCATTTGTTTCCGCTGATATTAAACACATATAACAAAAATATAATGCAACAAATAAACAACCACACATAACAACAAATTTAATCTAGGAGTTCACCTGAATATCGTGGGCTACGTCTCCTTGAGCTTTTGTCATTTTGACTTGGCTCTTTGGGATTATGGTAAAGTTTCTTTTACAAGTTCCACACTTAACTCCAAAGGTTACTGAACTGAACCAATGGGATTAGAATATCATCTATATCCCTGTCATAGCTGTCATCACTCTGCAAACAGATCTAAGTTCCCTTAGACTTGATTCCTTCAATCAGTGCTCTAAGCTACCCTGAGCTTCTTGATGGCACTAACTCCTTCAGAATTCTCCAACTGTCACTAAAACTTCATCTTCTGTCTCCAGCTCATATCAGACACCAAAATAGACTGATCATTTGCTCAAAATAAGCCTAAAACTTCCCTGTAACATCTCGGCCTTTAGAAGTCTCCAAATGCTTCTGCAAATCCCTGCAATAGATTTAAAAGGCTCATTACAGTCAGGAATAACTGATGGTTCGCTAAGAACAAGTACTGGTAGCTCCCTGAGCTCCAAAATATCCTTGGATGAAAATCTCAATGAAGATGACTTCTTCAGCGTCTCTGGACTATTTCATTGGCTTCAGAAGGCTCCAATTAGCCTAGCTAGCCTCTTGTTTCCTTCTCTCTGGCTCTTTGGCTCTTGGATGAAAACTTCTCCTGGAGTGCATTTAAGCGATATCCCCTAGGGATACTCCACCAAATTTGGTGAAATGCACCTAACTCTAGCTAAACTTAGCATTCCGCCTTTTCTTTAGCCGCTCTGCCAAGCTGACCATTGGGGGTGAGTGTTACAATAACTATTTAGCGCGCATATGAGGCGGTATAATCCCGACGGTTAGGGATAATCCTCTAGCCTTTCAAATAGCGGAATCTTCACAAAACCTGATCAATCACCGTCAGTCCTTCTTTGACTTTTCCTCAGACCGAGTGCTTCAATCTGCACTATTGATTTCACTTCTCTAGATCCAACGGATATCGCGTTGTCCACTCGCCAACTAGCTCGGACGATCTCCACCGTTGATGTGTCCCGTCTAATCGAACGACTGTCGCACAATCTCGCGTGAAACTAAGCACGATCGATATCAGATCGAGAGCGCGCGAGAAAAGCTATTTTCCCATGCTACGTGTCGCCCATTAAGGGTAATCGTGTGAAATTTAGGAATACGCTTCCCACCTTTAGGGTGTGCGAGATACCAGTTTCCACTTTCCGAATACTGCCCACGTGCTTAATTCACACTTTTAAGAAAGGCGCTTAAGGAAAGGTTTAGCGCTTAAAACCAAATTAATCTTGGTCAAATGTCCATAATTTGTAGTTTACTGGACTTTTTCAAATTGCGATAACTCTTTCATACGGTGTCGGTTTTTCGAACCGTTCACGGCGCCGGAATCAGAAAGATGAGATCTATCCAGTTGCTTAGGTTCGACACTCTTTCGAACACTTTGAAATTTGAGCTATCATTAAGGTCCTGGATCAATATCTGATCACTATCCTGTCCGGTATAAATACCAAAAGTCCCCCACGCCATCGGTGACTCGCTAAAGCCCAAAGGAAGATCTGAGTGACCTCCCCCTATAGCAACCAGCTCACCCCTAATGGTCGCTGAGTTGTCTAGTACTATGATGCATGGGTCCCATGCTAGCCATAGAAGGGTGCCACCATGTGTGAAAATTTCTAAATAGAAATCGTACTGTAGTGATTAATAATATTTCTTCTACTTATTACCTCAGAAATAAGTTATCCACAATATTCTTACGACAAATATCGAAATATATTATATTGTAGCCTTCACAATTGAAACATTGCAGAAAGTAAATGTAAGGAAAAATACTAGCACAAATACAATCACAATGACACAATTATTTTTGGACAATCGTCCTCGGAAAAACCCAATCTGGGAAAACTGGTGCAGTAGATGAGGGTTTTATTATTCTTCAACAAATTATCATGTACAAATTATAGCCAACAAAATAGGAACGAGAAATTTTACTGACACTTCTTGACCAAGTTCCTACCCTAAGCACTTCTTCTTCCCCAGAATCCTTCTGATCCTCACTGCGTCAAACTGCTCTCTCTGGCTCAGGCGTCAAGCTGCCCACGTAGGCTCTGTGTCAAACTGTCTCTGTGCTGCCTCTTTGTGCGTCACCTTGTTCCTGCTTTGCCTCTTGTTGCCTTGCACTCTTTGAATACGCTGATGCCCTCTCTCTCTCTCTCACACCTACAACTCTCCCTCTGATTCAATTTTCTCTTGCCGAACTTCGACCAGTGATAAAATTGATCTTACTCGGGGAACTGAGTATCTTCCTCTAGTGTGTTCTCCAAGTTCCCATCAAGTCTCCTCTTATAATCTTCTTGTTGATCATTCAACGACCCAGATTAGATTCTAATCAATGGTTAGGATCATTTGACTTGATCTCTTCCTTCTTCTAGAAGTTCCATCCATAGTTTAGATTAATACCCATTAATTATTTTAATTTCCCAAGTTTAGACTTAGGGTCCCATTAAAAATAATTAATTATTTTAATAAAACTGTTTCCGGGTGGAATTTCCCTAAACGATTTCTGGGTATTGGAGAATGCATGTGTCTAAGCCTTCCTGCAAATTTTCAGGCCTAGAGCACATCCGATGCTACCCCAAATCAACACTCCCTCTTGCAATATACTGCTACTGAATACTGCTCTGACTCTGAAGCATCATCCTCTGCGCCGCTGATGTCTGACATGCTGTCCACCAACTATTGTGTGCTGCTGCAACTGTACTGCTGCCTTTGACACTGCCATTGCCAATGCTACATCTGTATTGCAGCTCCCTCTGAATGTCTGCATCTGTGCTACTGCTGGCACTGCCACTGCCAACTGTCCTTGCACTGCAAACTGCTGCTACTATTGAAATAGATTTTCAACCATACCCAGCTGCTCTCTGAACTGAGTGAACTTAGCTCTTTCGAGAGCCTTTGTGAGTATATCGACCACTTGCTACCTTGTGGGGACATACTGTAGCTATACTTCCCCACGCTAAACATAACCTCTCATAATGTGACAACAAATATCTATATGTTTTGACCGATCATGAAATACTGGATTCTCAGAGAGTTTGATACAACTCTGATTATCACAGTAAACCTTGGTCGCTTCCATCCTTTTTCGGAATAAGCTCACAAGCAATTTTCTGAGCCATATGGCTTCGCACGTAGTTGTGCTGGCTGCCATATATTCTGCTTTTGCTAAGCTCAGTGCTACTGATTTCTGCTTCCTGCTACATCAAGATATCATCCCTGATCCAACACTGAAGCAGTACCCCGAGGTACTTTTTCGGTGTATTGAATTACTTGCCCAATTTGCATCAGTGAACCCATTCAAACTGACGTCCTCCCCTCGGGAGTACTTCAACCCATATCCCACTGTTTCATGTACATACCTAAGAATGTGTCTTGCTGCTGCCCAATGCACCCTTTTTGGTTCCACCTTGAACTGACTATGACAACAAAACAAATGTCTGGCCTATTGTTGACCAGATACATAAGCGACCCAATGAGCTCCCTGTACAAGGTGGGATCTACTTCCTTGTCTTCTGATGCATCTATTTTCTTCCAGTTGGTGATCATGGGAGTAGCCATGGGTTGGCAATCCTACATTCTGAATCTCTTCAGAATTTCATAGCGTACCTTCCTTGTCCAAGGAAGATCTCCCCATTTTTCTGCCAAACTTCCAACCCCAAAAAATAATGTATTAATCCCAAGTCCTTCATGTCGAATTCGGCTTCAAGATTCTTCTTGCAATCCTGGATGAGCCTGGATGACCCAGTTAGGAACAGGTCATCCACATACAATACCAGAATAAGTGGTTCATTCTCTACCAACAAATATTAGAGATTGGGATCAACATCACTCTTGACAAATCCCAACTGCTGCAAGTAACTATCAATTTGACCATACCATGCTTTGGGTGCCTGCTTGAGCCCATACAGGGCTTTCTTTAACCTGCAAACATGAGTTTCCTCTTATGAGTTTCGAAGCCTTTGGGCTGTTTTATACACACCTCCTTTTGTATCACTCCATTCAAGAATGTTGTCTTGACATCCATCTGGCGAATCTCCCATCCCATTTGAGTTGCTAGGGACATAACATATATGATAGAGGTGTATCGAGCAACTGATGTGAAGGTCTCTTCATAGTCTATTCCTTCTTTTTGAGCATACCCCTTTGCCACGAATGTTGCCTTGTACTTCTCTATACTACCGTCTGTAGCATACTTGATCTTGTCGATCCATCGTGATCCTACAACTGATCTATCTTCTGGTCTAGGTACTACTTCCTAGACATCATTCGTCATGATGGAGTTATATTCTTCCACCATTGCATCCATATACTTGGTGTTGAACAACTTCCTTTAAGCTAGAGGGTTCTTCAACTTGAGCTACCAATGCCTGGTATCTATCTGGTTGTCTATGCTGCCTCTTCTCGGCCCTAGGAGCTCCAACAAACTACTATGCATCCCTCAGTGTCTGCCGTACTTCTCTGCTGGTTCTACCACTCGTGGTGGGAGGCTCAACCGACTCTTCCTCTTGATCCTGTCGTTCCCTTTGTTGAGAATTATCTGCATTTCCTCCTTCCGAGGAGATACTGGTGCTGGTCACTGTACTCGATCCAGGTGTATGTCCCCCTGCTTGTAATCCTTGTTGCCCCTGCTACTCTTGGACTAACAGAACATCTCCTCACTGATCTTCTGCAAGCATCTCATGAGATTTCCTGAAAGCTCTGTCCTCTATGAACTTTGCATCTTGTCTTACTACAATCTTCCGGCTGCCAGGAATGTAGATTCTATATGCCTTTGAGGTCTCGACGTATCGTATGAGATACCCCTTTTCTACAGTTTGATCCAGTTTACTACGCTTCTCATCTGGAATGTGACAATAAGCCATGCTTTCGAATATCCTGAGATGACTGACTTCCGGCTTCTTCCCTGTGAAAACTCCTTCGACCGTTCCCTTCCCCAATGCTCTATGAGGAGTTCTATTCTGTATATATACTGCTGTGTTGCAAGCTTCTACCCATAGATACCTAGGTAGATCTTGATCATACAACATAGCTTTGGCTGCCCCAACAATAGTTCTGTTTTTCGTTCTGCTACTCCATTTTGCTTTGGATTATATGGAGCTGTCCACTCTCTTTTCATGCCCTCCTTTGCGCAGTAATCTGTGAAGTCTTTGTCTATATATTCTCCACCATTATTTGACTGCAATACCTTATCTTTTTCCCTGTCATATTTTCAACAAGAGCTTTAAACTCTTAGAAACGATCAAAGACCTCATCCTTGGTCTTTAAGAAATAGATCCAAATTTTTCTGGAGTGATCATCGATAAAGGTCACAAAGTATTCGCCACCACTAAGAGCCCTTGTGGACATAGGACCGCAAATATTTGAGTGTATTAATCCTAATACACATTCTGCCCTATTGTTACTTCTAGAAAAATGTTGCTTTAGCATACTTTCCTAGCACACATCCTCTGCATAAGTCATCATGTTCACTACTAAGGACTGGTACCCCTGTAACAGTCTCTCTAAGCATCCTCAGTACTCCATGGTGTAAGTGCCTCATTTGCCTGTGCCATAATTCATTTTGCTCCTTCTCACCATTATAGTTGCTGCCTATCAGTGCCATTGGTGATTCAAGCTGCAACCTATACAACTTATTGCTTCGAACCCCAATTTGCTTTTTCTTCTTCCAGTTTGGATGCTTGACGTATACTTTCTTTCCCATGAAGTATACATCATATCCCTTGTCCTGTAAATGGGAAACTGAAATCAAGTTCATTCCTAATCTTGGCACATGTAGAACATTGGTGGCTCGGATGTTGGTCCTTGCTTTTGTTTGAAATGCTATGGTACCTCTCCCTATTGGAGTACATTTCGTTATGTTTCCCATAGTTATTTGGAAGTCCATTTGTTCTTCTTGATAGCTCGAGAAATGTTCTTGTTCTTCAGTCATATGAGCTGAAGTCCCGCTATCAATGTACCAAACATCTGCTGACGCTGAATTTGCTAGGCATGCGAATTCTTCATCTAATATGTTAGATAAATCTGAGACACTTTGAGTATCCATATTGTGCCAATTTCTGACGCTAACCTGTCCCAACAACTGCTGCAGGAAAAAAACTGCGTCCCACCTGAGACAACCCTCCTTGCTAAATCTTCTGCTGCACTGTTCCTTCTACCACTGACAAATTTCGATTGTAAATACTTACTTCTCTGTTGACCCACTCAGAGAGAGTTTTCCCACGAAATCCAATCTCCTTGGCTTGAATTGCGCAATCCTTTGGGAGATTCGAATTTCTGCCCTTGCATGAATTTTGAATTCCCTTCTCCTTTCAACGCTGTGTCCTCCGACTTCTTTTTTCTGCTTCCCTGTAGCTCCAATACCATGTGAAAATTTCTAAATAGAAATCCTACTACAGTGATTAATATTATTTCTTCTACTTATTACCTCAGAAATAAGTTATCCACAGTATTCTTACCGCAAATATCGAAATATATTCTACTGCAGCCTTCACAATTAAAACATTGCAGAAAGTAAATGTAAGGAAAAATACTAGCACAAATACAATCACAATGACACTTATTTTTGGACAATTGTCCCCGGGAAAACCCAATGTGGGAAAACCGGTGCAGCAAATGAGGGTTTTATTATTATTCAACAAATTCTCATGTACAAATTACAGCCAGCAAAATAGGAATGAAAAATTTTGCAGACACTTCTTGACCAAGTTCTACGCCAGGTGAAGCACTTCTTCCCTGGAATCCTTCTGATCCTCTCTGTGTGAAACTGCTCTCTCTGGCTCACCGTCAAGCTGCCCACGTAGGCTCTGCGTCAAACTGCCTCTGCTCTGCCTCTTTCTGCGTCACCCTTTTCTTGCTTTGCGTCTTGCTGCCTTGCACTCTCTGAATATGCTGATGGCCTTGTTGACCACTACGTATCAACGACCTATAGTAGTACACCCCCTTTTTTCGCAAAAGGGATAGCGCTTGATCAAAATGCCCGTGCCATTCGACTATCATCATTAGGCTGATCATGTTATATTGTAAACTCTTTCTGCATGTGTAAATTGTAAATAATCTCAGCAGATCTGTGTTGTGTATGTAATTGCCTAGGTAAACCTAATTTTTTGATGACGATCTACATTTCGGAAGGTTTTTTGTCTCATCGATCTATGATCGACAGAGTTTTCCTTTAGCCTTACCCCAAAGCCGGAATGGATTTTGTCACCAGAATGTTAGGGGAATCCTAGTGTGCTAGATCGAGTCTATGTAAAAGTGATTTGGGAATAATCTTAACTATTTGGTTAGGTTATTTTATTACAAATTGCTTGATCCGCTAGATTATATTTGTGTCGCAGAAATGGGTAGTCTGTGAGGGTCTTGGTCAAATGGGTTTTCCCACTTGAGATGTAAAAAATGTAAAAAATCATGATGTAAAATGTCTTGAGGGTTAGAAAAATAATTTATCCCCTCACAGGTCCTAGGTCCTAGGTAAATTTAAATTTTCCAAAGGTAAAATTTGTGGATCCTTTAAAATATTAAATCTTAACTGGTCCAGGGACTAAGGTTAGTTGATTATTTTGTTGAATTTTATGTCTTAGGTCCCTGGGGTTAAGTCAAAGTCAAAGTTTTGAGGAAATAAATGCAAAATTTTAATTTTTGAATTTATTAAAATGCATTTAATTGAAAAATTCGAAATTTCCTCAATATTTAAAATTTCGACAAATGAGATCAAAAGAAATTTTGATCCTCATTAACGGTCGAGATCGCTTTGACAAGGATCATTCAAACTAGCTGTTGGAAAATTTATCTTTAAATAGGGGGTCAGTTGTCAGTTGAGATGATCCGATCTTTTGATCGTGTACTAAGCAAAAAGCTTTCTTGTAATCTTTTTATGAGCAATAAAGAAAGACTTTGGAGTTAAATTTCTGCCGGTGTTACTCTTCATGGAAATGCTGTAAGATGTATTATTTTCGTGCATAATTTCTTTTTTGCCATTAATAATAGCTAGCTTTTGAAGAGCGATTTGAGTACAAGTATCTTGCTTAGTCGCTAGGGTTTAAATGATAATTTAAGTTTTGAATATAATAACAGGTATCTCTATTAGATCTGAATTTTATTATTGTTCTCTCGCTCTATTTTGACGGCTAAATTGAGTTTTGTAGGAAAATCCTTGATTATTAGATCATCGGGCGTTTGGGGAAGTTCTCGGCTGAACTAGCCAACTCCCGATCCGTGTTTTCTGAAGAGCCCAATTTGAATTTGATCCCAGGCTTATTATGAGATATTTTTTTTTGGGTGATGCATGAAGGGTTTTGAGCTTAGTATCTCCTCTAAAAAAAAATTAATTTTTCTGTGCTAAATTGTTAGATTTGGCTATTGAGAGCCTCAGATCATCAGATCTGGGAGCGAAGTCGAACTCACACCACCTAGATCTGATAGATTTGCCATTTATGTTCATAGATCTGTAATTAATTTTAGTTTTATGAATTTGGTTTTCAAGGTGTTAGTGTTTTTTGGGTCATTGTGTATATCGTTTGGGTGTTTTTTGTTGTATTGTAGCTGTAGATCTGAAGCTGAAAGCTGTGCAGACTCCAGAGTCCAGATCTAGGCCCTAGAGGGTAAGATTTGGATCTCAGGAGGTCCATCAGCATCATTTTTTGCAAGGGTTTAAATTTAGTTTCAGATCTGGAAATTCAATGAGGGTTTCAGGGTCCAATATGAAGGAAGTGGATTAAATATTTTAATTAAATCTGGAGAATTTTCTAAGGATCTCATTAATAAATTTTAAGCATAAGTATAACATTCCAATTTGTAATTTCTTCTCTAGTTTTTGGCTACCTGGCTGCTGCCTAGGGTTTTATTTTTATTGCAGGGAAAATTCGAATTTTTTTTGGGCAAATCGGCTTAAGTCCCTTGTTCCCCATCTGCGTCCCTTGGCCCTCGGTTGCTACCAGATCTCTGCTCTAATTCCCCATTCGAATTCGCTTCTCATTCATCACAGTCCTCTTTTGCTGCTATCCCCGCGTCCTTTTCCTTTACTTGCTGCCCATCATCGCTCAATCCCTGCGTGCTACCTCCTCCTGAACCTGCAAAACAAATCAACAAACCCTCGCTGTTCTCGCTACCCATCAGATTCGCCCTCTCTTCTATAAGAAGCTCCATCATTTTCTCATCTTTCATTGTTGCCCTCGGCCCTCATAACCCCGCTTATCTCTCCCTTGCTTCCTCCCTCATGCAGTTGCCCATAGCTGCTCCAACCTGGAAAAAACCTCCAAACTCTTCCACGCGTTTTCCCTTACTCTCCACGCTATCCCTTCCATACTCGATAGCTCTCTGCCATTTCTCTGCTTATCCTACCCGCAGCGTTCTACTGCATAGCCTCCACGAGGTTTCTCTTCCCCCCATCGCACTACGCTTGCATCGATCTCCTTTCCGCAAGTTTTCTTTCCCTGCGTCCTCCCTTTGTCGTCTTTCCTTTCTGCTCCTCTTTGACCTATCCATTCATTCATCCGCTGCCTATCCTCGCTGCTGTGCATCCTGTCAGCGTGTGCCCCTGTCCACGTGAACTGCTCACTTCACCCGCTGCTTACCCAAGCCTTCTACGCCTTTCTCTGCAGCCTTCAACGCTGCCCACACTGGCCATTCACCCTCACGCAGATCGATCCCTCCTGGCTGGTTCATCTCACCCTATGCAATTCCTTCTTGCTGCCTTCAGTATCTCCTTACACGCAGCTTTCCTCTTGCTCCCTCTCAACCTGCAACAAACCCTCGCTGCGTTTTCCTTCTTCTCTATCCATCTCTCACACTGGTCAGCTCCTCCCTCATTCCACAGCCATTCCTTGCTGCATACCCAAAACGCTGCCCTTCACGTGCATCTCTCCATTCACCTGCGATCAACAAATAACATTCGATATTCTCTTTTTTTTTATTTTATTTTATTTTATTTTTATTTTATTTTATTTTATTTTTTGTATGTGTTTCGTTTGGCTAGGGTTAGCCATGGTTTTTTTTTTATTCATTGTGATATGTGCGTTGTTTTAGTTTTAGCTAGGTTGTATATATTTCTTTTTGTTTCATTAAAATTTGAACTTAAGTTAGGAATCATTAAGTTTCCAAAAATAAAAAATAAAAAATATATATTAAATTAAAAGGAAAAAAGAAAAATCTAAAAATTCATAAAATTGTAAACATTAAATTTTTTTATTTTTATTTTTTATTTTTTTCTAAAAAAAATCCAAAATTCCTAAAACCCCCAAACATTAAAAAAAAAATTTGAATCTAAAAATATAAAATTTCAAAAATTAAAAAATCTAAAAATATTTAAAAATCCTAAACATTAAAATTTTTTTTGTTGAAGTCCAAAGAACATTTAAAAAATATTAAAATTACAAAAAAAAAAAACTTTAAATCATAAATCTAAATTTGGTGACTAAGGATTTAAAATAAAATTCAGGGGTTTTTCGCTTAAACTTTAGAATTTTTAATGAGGCCTATGGCCCATTAAAAATTTTGATTTTTTAACCCTTCGATTAAATTAAATTGCTAAGGAATAATTAATTTTATTATTATTTATATCAAGTTCCTTAATATTATCTGGTGATTAAATGCGTTTTTTCTCTATGGTCAAGGTGTGATAAAAATTTATTACTTGAGAAAATTAAGTGAATCTAGATTTGGGCAGTGAATGATAATCATTTCAAATCTAGAGTACCTTGTGTGATGCAGTGTTGGGCATTTATATGGGTTATTGTCACTTTTCGTCACATATTGAGAATCGTTCTGGATAACTTGTTTTTTTGATGGTTAGTTCAAATATCGAAGGCGCTGGTCTATAATTGTTTCTATCTTGTGGTTGTGACTTGTTTACGTTGCCGTTTAATCTATCAATCTGATTTAATCGTTTAAATTCATCAAGTTGTCTGTTGTTAAAATCTCCTAGAGTCTGTTTTTCACAGGCTATCCTCATCCATTTACCTAGGGACACCCCCCCTTGACTTGCCTAGGAGAGAGTCTAAACGGAGTGAGTAAGGATCGAGAGTGACAGCCCTTACTCTGAGCGTTGTCGCGCTGCCTAGACAACAAACCTCTCTCTCCCCCCCCCATACAACTCTCCCTCTGATTTAATTTTCTCTTGTCGAACTTCGACCAATGAGAAAATCGATCTTACTTGGGTAACTAAGTATCTGCCTCTGGTGTGTTCTCCAAGTGCCCATCAAGTCTTCTCTTATAATCCTCTTATTGATCATTCAACGGCCCAGATTAGATTCTAATCAATGGTTAGGATCATTTGACTTGATCTCTGTGTTCTTATAGAAGTTCCAACCACGGTTTAGATTAATACCCATTAATTATTTTAATTTCCTAAGTTTAGACTTAGGGTCCCATTAAAAATAATTAATTATTTTAATAAAACTGTTTCTAGGTGGAATTTCTTAAAACGATTTTTGGGTATTGGAGAATGCATGTGTCTAAGCCTTCCTGCAAATTTTGAGGCCTAGTGCACATTCGATGCTACCCTAAATCAACACCATGTTGTTGCTGTGCCACTCTGGCTCTAATAGACTGCCCATCGTGCATACACTGTATCCTTCTCTCCTGGAACCCGATGGTGGAATACTTGTAGAGGCGAGACACATCCTGCCTAGACATCTCCATGATGCCAAAGTCTACCCATCTAAATCTAACTATGAACCTGTGCAACAACAGAGAATCCCGCCTCACCATTCGATGAAGGCCTCCGCGAACCCCCATGTGTCAACCCAAGAGTGAACCAGGTCACTCTCTGCCATGACTTCACTCATCATGAGATAGAGTAATCTATCAACCAACTGGATCCCCAGATCCCATAACGAGACCTGTTGCGACATAGCTCTGACAACTGTTGGAATTCATCCATGCCTCATCTTTGGTCCTTGCATGCAATCAATATATATGCTCCATATATCATGAGCTAATTTGATGCATGCTAAACTGCCCTGTGCCTGCCACTATGTAGGACTGATGACCATTGGAAACTGCATGTGTGCCAAATAGCTACCCCCCCGAATGCAGCCAATAGATGGGTTTCTGATACTCGCAATCGACTCAATGTATGTGGATCCATCTTGCTGCTGCCAACCATCACCACTAAGTCTGCCATCCACCCACTCAGTAATGTGTCAATACAATGTCTGGAGCCCAGACACCCACTGGAAAACTGCCTCAACCACACATGGTATCCTCTGCTCATGCAGGATCCCGACATGCCCTGTGGAAAGAGTGGCACATGTCTCCCCTGTGACCAATTCCCTAGGTATAGGCTCAGTGATGAACAATATGCCACCCCTGTAGAAGATCACCTCATCTCTCAGCCTGTGGCTGTCAACTTGTGCATCGACCTTGCTCCTCCACTGGAGAATATCTATCATGCCCCTGAGGCACTGAATCTCATATCGTTATCTCAGGAAAATCTCCTAAGTCCTGTTATCTGCACTGTGGGTCTGGATCGAACACAAGGCTCCCCTCAACTGCACATGGTGCTAACGAGTGGAAGATGCGTGGGTTCTGATGGGTATGATCAAGAACCCGTGTGGACGCTCCCGACCCATATTTTGACCGATCCACTCTCCCAACTTGGGTATGTCCACCCCAATGACATGCCTGACATCCTCGTCAAGGAATCTCCCTGCTAGTAGCACTCCCTCAGTCTGCAGTGCAACCCCACACACTACTGCATACAACCATGTATCCTCGTGTCTCTTGGCATACAATTGCACCCAATCACACATCTCTGTGCATCACTCGACTCTACTACATGCTACTGCATCATCCCGGATCAACTCGTATCCCTCTTGTATTGATGTGTCCGTCACTCTATGAGGTAATGCACTAAGATGTGAACTGCTCCTCCTACACCACAATGCAACCCTGCACACCACTGTGCACCACTGCACACCGCTGTTGCTCCTATGCATATTGCTGTGCATTGCTCCATACCCCTATACACCCCTGGATATCAAGGTCTAAGATTGAGTCTATAGGCAACATCTCACATCCTATTAGGATTACCATTTCTACTACCACTATGTTGTTAAGCCCTCCACGATGTGAGCTATACCACCTCATCTGCCTAGATAGACCTAAGCGACCTAACTCCTCACATACTAATGGGAATGATACTATTGTGCCTAGCCTCAGTAGCGCCTGCGTCCCATATGCCAATAAGAGAGCACTGTCTCCATACAATAGCCTGTCTGATAGCCTGTTGATGCCACCTCCTCCTACCAGCTCCTGCTAGAGTAAGCTAATCACCCTGTGACTCCACGCACAATCAATATGCTAAGACAACTCATGAAATCTGTTTGCTCGCATGTCAAACCATCTTGTCACTAGTGCTGACTGGGGCTCTGATGGAGATCTGAAAATGTGTGTGTGCCCAAGCGTCAAATCCATCACAAAGCTACTACCATTACCTATCGGTTCTATGATGTGATGGGAAATCCCACCTGGATCCCAAAAACATTGCGACCCTTGAGTCCCTCTAGTAATCCTTGGCCTTTGTTGAATTGTGCCCATGGATGTATCCAACCGCCTAGATTGGTCCATCGGGTACCATCTCAATACCTCTCGCCATCCAATCCTAAAGGAGGGATCGAATGTACAATCCCCTATGGAAGGAACAAGCCCTCCAAGATGATGCGATGTCATACTCAGCTCATGTCGCATAGTTTTGTTAACTTGGCCATCCCCTTGGGTCTGTCTAGACAACTCTGCGTCCCTCAACCCGATGCGTAAGGGTGGGATAATAACGCTGTAGACCCCATTAGTGTGCCTTTGAAGCGAACTATGCTGAAAACCCAATGCGTGGCCTCCCTTCTGCCCCTCATCAATGACTAGCCCAAAGGATGGCTGCACATCCTCATCCATCATGGACTCAACATGAGCCTCTAATGGCTCCTCCATAGACAACCCAACATGCAAGACATGCTCACTAGTCAGCTGCAGGTGATTGTCGTCCGACAACTCTGTCATGAACCTAGAGGCCTCTGTGCCTATCGGCCCTTCAACAATGGTGGAGCTATCTTTCGACACCTCATCAATCTGTGGTGCGTTGCTATCACTTGAGAACTTGGTCACAACCCCGGATACCTTATTAATGGATACCTCAACAATGGATGATGCCTCATCAATGGGTGTATGCTCAACTGTTTCCTTGCCAACCATGGCCCCTTCAACTACTCTTTCATCTTCTTCCTTAGTACTCCTCATCATCCCTGCAAAATCCCACTAAATCTCCTTTGGTTTGTGCATGCCTTTTAATTCACAGAATTCCCAAAAAGAGAGGAACGCCTAAATGCCATGACCCAGTGATTGGTATGCCCTCCAATTTGCTCCCAATAACTTCACATCAGTTGCAATCAGGTCCGGATTCCCAACTATGGAATGAATCAACTTCTCCCCCACATCAATCATCGTATGTTGCATCCTAATCACCTCATTCAAGGTTACTGCCATGTTGTTTGATTCCAATCTTTCCCACAGGCTGAGCCAAGATTATGGCTCTGATAACACTGTAATATCCCTAAGAAAAATTAACAGTAAATATGCAAAACAAACATAGACAAAAGCACCATAAACAGTGAACACACAACCAGACCATAAAGTTGCACCAAAAACTACGCTGCTGAGCTCTTTTTATTAATAAAGATGGGTGTACAATAAGGTGCTGGAAGGAATACACCTAGGCTTGCTCAAGGCAAGCTAGCAAAGCCCCAAATGACAAATAAGACACCCTCCACCAAAACGCTGCTATGCTGCTCAAGCTCTGCGCTGAAGATGCCCATAAATACGTTGCTGGCTGAATGGATCTGTTGCTAGGGCCGTCTCCGGTGCTCAGAAAATTCTAGGAAATTAATCCCGACCTTTCCACCAAATACCCATAATAAGTCATGAAGGAATTGGCCAATGCTTGACTTCGAAAATTTGGCCCTATTTCCCCTAGTTCCTTTAGTTGCTCGCTAAATTGGGACCCCAATTTGACTCTTCAAATCTGCCTAGAAAATTCTGCCAAATTATTTTTGAAGTCCTTGTCAAAAACCTAGAAAGGGTTTGTCCTAGTTTTGACGCTCCAAAATTGACCGCAAATGCTCGGCCCTCCTCCACAAGCAAAAGATGTAGCCTATAGCAGATGCTGCGTTTGCTTCTCCGCCAAAATGTTGGAAAAGCCCCCACAACACTTCCCCAAACTCCACCTCAAGTTTCAGACCCTAACTCCCTTCACTCAACCTCTCAACGTGCCTCCTCCAGGAACCGCGCAGTCCTTGCGCTGCTACAACTTTCCCTGCTGTTGCGACTCGGTCTCCCTGCTACTACTTCCCTGTTGTGGTAACTCGACCTTCCTGCTACTACTTTCCCTGCTGCTGTAACTCGACCTCCTTTCTGCTACTTTCCCTGTTGTTGTAACTCGATTTACTGTTGTTGTAACTTGAGTCACTGCTACTGGTATGACTTGGGACGAAGTAGAACTCCCTCCTTGGGCTGGCACTCGAAGTCCACCGAAGCAAGGGTTGAGATCTCCGCTCGGAGACACTCTTGTGCTAAACAACACTGCAGACTTGGCTTAAGCTCAAGCGTGCTATGTCAAAGATACAATTTCTGAATGGATGAATGAATGCCCAAAAAGGGTGCCTCTTGCTCTATTTATAATTCGTTGCTCCTTCTCTCCTTGTGGTCCCCACTCTCTCTCTTCCTAATTCACACTCCCTTCTCTTTCCTCTCTCTTCCAAGAGTTCGAGTTCCCTCCTTCGGCTGGATTTCCCTTTCTTGTGGTCCCCAATTTCCACTAGAGTCACAATATTCTCTTTTCCTCCTAAGTCTCGGTGCCGGAATTGCGTTCTATCCCCAAACTCATCTCTAATGCTGAAAATCAAAATTTGGGATATTACAGAAAGCCTGCCTCGCCATGCAATGAAGGCCTCTGCGAACACCCATGTGTCAACCCAAGAGTGAATTAGATCACTCTCTACCATGACTCCGCTCATTACGAGACAAAGTGATCTATGAACCAACTGAATCCCTGGATCCCATAGCAAGATTTGCTGCGACATAGCTCTGACAACTATTGGAATCCATCCTTTCCTTGTCTCTAGTCCCTGCACGCAATCAATATATATGCTCCATATATCATGAAGTAATCTGATGCATGCTAAACTGCGCTGTGCTTGCCACTGCGTAGTACTGATGTCTGTTGGAAACAAAATGTGCCAAATAGCTACCCCCTGAATGCAACCAATAGATGGGTATCCGATACTCGCAATCGACTTAGTGTATGTGGATCCATCCTGCTCTTGCCAACCATCACCACTATGTCTGCCATCCGCTCTCTCGATAATGTGTTAATACAATGTTTCGAGTTCAGACACCCATTGGAAAACTGCCTCAGTCGTACACGGTATCCTTTGCTCATGTAGGATTCTGACATGCCCTGTGGACATAGTGGCACATGTCTCCCTCATGACCAACTCCCCATGTGTAGGTTCAGTGGTGAACAATATGCCACCCCTGCAGAAGATTGCCTCATCTCCCAGTGTATGGTTGTCAACTCGTGCATCGACCTTGCTCCTCCATTAGAGAATATCTATCTTGCCTCTGAGGCACTGAATCTCATAGCGTCGTCTCGGGAAAATCCCCCTAGTCCTGGTATCCACAATGTGGGTATGCATCGAACACAACAAGGCTCCCCTCAACTACACGTGGTGCCAACGAGTGGAAGATCTGTGGGTTCTGATGGGTATGATCAAGAAACTGTGTGGACGCTCCCAACCTGTCCCGTGACCGATCCGCTCTCCCAACCTGGGTATGTCCACCCTAATGGCATGCCTAACATCCTCGTCAAGAAATCTCCTTGCTAGTAGCACTCCCTTAGTCCGGAGTGCAGCCACGCACACTACTGCATATAACCATGTATCCTCGTGTCCCCTGGCATACAACTGCACCTGGTCACACATCTTTGTGCATCGTCGGAGCCTGCTACAAGCTGCTACATCATCCTGGATCCACTAGTATCCCTCCTCTTTCGATGTGTCGTCACTCTATGAGGAAATGTACTATGATGTGAACTGCTCCTCCTACAGCATGGTGCAACCTTGCACACCACTGCGCACCGCTGCACACCTCTGTTCTCCTCCGCATACTGCACACCGCTACATACCCTATACACCCTTGGATATCAAGGTCTAAGACTGGGTCCATAGGCATCTTCCCACATCCTGTCAGGGTCGCCAACTCTATTGCCACACTTCCATAACCTTAGATGAGTGGACCTCCCCTCTTGATCCTCTTGGAGAGATCTGACAGGAAAACCTCGTTAAGTGCTAGTGGCGGTGTCACTAAGGTGCTGTTGCTCTATGACCTCTACGCCCCACATATTTGCGGAAAATCCTCATCCCCACACAACGCTCTGTCTAGTGGCTGGCTTGTGCCACCTCCTTCGATTGATCCTTGTCAAAGTGTGCTGATCCTCCTACGACCCCATGTTTGGTCAGCATGCTATGGCAACTCACGGAATCTACCTGCGCCCTTGTCAATCCATCTTGTTAGTAGGGTTGTCCAAAACTCCAATGGAAATGTAAAAGTGTGTATGTGCTTAGGCATTGGATCCATCACAAAGCTGCTGCTATCACCGACCAAGTCCTTGATGTGATGGGGGATACCACCTGGATCCCAGTAATAGCCTAGCCCTGGAGCCCCTTTGGTAACCCATGGCCCTTGCAGAACTATGGCCAGGGATATATACCGACACCTAACCCACTCCACTGAGTACCAACTTAGAATCTCTCGCCATCCAACCCCAAGAGAGGAATCGAATGCACGAACTCCCATACACAGAACAAACCCTCCATCCTGTGAATGTTGCACCTTGCACAACTCATGTCACCTCATGTCACCATCTTGGTCAGCACATAAAATTTGTCGAGGTGACTCTCCCTCTCCAACATGTAGAGGCAACCTACTAGTGCTACAAGACCCATCTGAAGAGGGCCGCTCCGACGCTCCAATGTGTACTTTAGCTGTACCATTAAGGAATCTAATCGTTCCCCAATGCGAGTCAATTTCGCCATTGACTCGACACAAACTTCTCTCATGCCCTCCAGCTCCTTGTTCTGCAATAGAATGGCCTCTCGTACGATCATGGCCTTCTTTTTCAATGTTAGAACGTTGGCCTAGAACTGATGAAACTGCTGTGGGCAGCTATCATTTGTAAAGTCGGTCATAGCTCTGGACCCCTTCGTGTCTTCTGGCACCTTGTCAACAACGGATATGTCTCCAGACACCTCATCAATTTGCTATAGGCGGCCATTATCTGAAAACTTGGTCAGAGTGCTGGGTACCTCATCAACTGTTAGCACCTCATCCATAGGTGGCACCTCCTCAACAGATGATCCTCTGAGTGTATGCTCTACTCTCTCCACTAAGGTGTCAATCAGAGCTAGCAAGGGGATCTCCAACAAGGGTGGCTCCCGCATCTCATTGGGTATGTCTACATGCTCCTCACACTCCCGCGTGTCCTTTGCCTCATTCTCAACCTCCTCCTCAGGTGATATCTAATGCCAGGTCTCCAGCAGGAGAAGCCCCCTTTGGTCTCACCCTCTAAATGCCCCTGTCTTGTCCACTCCTTGTGAGGAGGTCTGGTGCCCTGATTTTGTCGACTTTCCCCACATGGTGTGAATGGATGCACCCCCATGGCCTGCGCATTTCTAGTGTCTCTACTGTAAGGATGAGGATGGCTCTAGTCCATCACCTTCCTCAACTGGGCCAACCTCTCATCATTCCAGCGGATTCCACCCCAGAATTCCTGCATACTAAATCTTCCTTTAGCCATAGTTTGTCTATTTCACCCGTCACTATGCATACATGCCCAACACCTTCATGATCTTGCTAGCTTCCCCACAAATGGCCAAGATCATGCTCTTATACCACTGTAATATTGCTAATTGGAATTTAACAACTAATACCAAGCAATGGACTAAGAACAATAAATAAACTAGAACTCATACACAACAATTAAAACACCAAAATGTTCATCAACACAATCTAAGCCATTTTATTAATTTTATGATGAAAAAGTACATAAAAGGAGGTGAAATTTTGGAACCCGAGCTTGTTATGCACGCTGAGTAGAACCCAGAAAAATGGCTTGAACCCAAGTTGTAGAAATGATCCCAGAGTGATTTTCTGTTGGTTGGAATGCTAATTTCAAGGCTGAATACTCAGAATACTCTAAAAATTTAGTTCTGAACTCCTCTCCCAAAACCCAAAAAAACCTAGAAATGGTTTGGGCTGAATCCAAATGATGAAGAAGCCCTCCAAAATGGTGCAAATGGCTTTGTCGCTGGCTATACGCCCTACTGGGTTGCTGCCTTGTATATCGCTCAGAGAAGTTTGAAAAATTAACCCCGACGTTTATGTTGCTTTGGGGTAGCATCAGATGTGCTCTAGCCATGAAATTTGGTGGAGAGGTTGGGGCACACGAGATCTCCAATACCCAGAAAGGGTTTGGGCAGATTCTAAACAGATCATGAGATATTCAAATACTTAATATTTTTAATGGAGTCCCTAAGTCTAAACTTAGGGAAAATAAAATATTAATGTGTATTAATATGAATCTGTGTTAGAGTGGTCCAAAAGACATGGATCAAGTCAGATCTAATCTTAGCCGTTGATTAGGGACTTAATTTCGGCTGTTAAGATGTCATCAGAAAAAGTATAAGAGGAGGCTTGAGGGTCACTTGGAGAGTACACTAGATGATCAGTCATTCTATTCTCTAGAGCGGGCTTTGCTAAGAGAGATAGAATCAGTGTGCGGGAGAGCAACTGAGGGGCATTGAGTATAGAGAAACAAAGAAGGCAAAGATTGTGCCGAGAGAGCAGCGTAGCAGCCAAGGAGGGTGATGCAGAGCCAACAAGGGCTCACGCAGGGCCACACAGAGGCAGCCAAGTGCTGTGCAGAGCACCAGAGGGGCCAGCGCTGCTGACACAGAGGCTCCCAGAGCTGACGCAAGGTCTCCTGGGGCTGATGCAGGCCAAGAAAGGCTGATGCAAGGCCAACGTGAGACAGAGAGGGGCTGACGCAGTCCAGATTGGGAAGACGTTGGGGTTGCAGAGTAGTTTTGTGCTGAGGAGCTTCCGGAAGGATTTTCTGGGGTTTCAGGCAGAAGATTTCTCTCAAATTGTGAGGGATAGCTGCTAAGGAAATTCTTTGTTAGGTAGGCCAGTTTCGGCACCCAGATTGTACTCTGTTATTGCTTAATAAGAAAATTCTCAGATAGCTCCATTGATTTTCCCGCCTTGGGTTTTTCCGAGGACATTGGTCCAAAAATATTGGTGTCATGTGGCGTGTTTGTTCTTGTTTCTTTTAGTTGCTAATCTGTAATATGTTGAGCATGCACTGGTGTTTATTTTCAGTATTTACTTTGTAATAATTTGTTAAAGAAAAGTAACAAGTAGGTAGAAATAAATCAGAAAAAGTGCATGAAGGGTTTCTAAACTAAGTAAACTTAGAAACTTCGACATGGTATCAGAGCGTGATTACAGATCACAGGAGGACTAAGAGACATTAGCCAAGCGGAGCAATAGCAGCAGAAAACAACGGTCCCGAGGTGACAGAAGCTGTTTCTAGCAGTGCAGGGGCCAAGAAGTGTGACACAGAGCCACGCAAAAGAAGTCGGGAGCTACGTAGAGTCTCAGAGAGGCCAGCGTTGTTGACATAGAGGGCCAGAGGGCTAACGTAGACCCATCTAGGGTGACGCAGAGCTAGCGTGAGGCAGAGAGGGGCTGACGCAGTTCACAGAGAGGCAGTTATTGGAGTCTAGAAGGCTGCAGAAATATTGCAGAGTGGAGCTAGTGAGGTACTGTAGTCAGAACAGTACCTGATAGAGCAAGGCCAGAGGAGTTGTTACCGAGGGTTTCTAGCTGAGGAACCTAGATCAGCGGTGCAGTTGCACAAGACGATCAGAGTAGGGGGCATCTCGACAAGCAGCAGAAGGATTTCCAAGAGGGAAATCAGGACTCAGAGGGAGTCAAGAAGAGAACTTCCAGATGGGAAGTAGAGACTCAGAGGAATTGAACAGAGAATATCCAGGAGGGAAGTAGAGGAGCGTCATGGCACTGCACGGGGTAAGAGACCAGGATAGACTGGACGGAGCATCAAACTTCACAGTCTGGAAGGCCAGAATCTTATCAGTGCTTGACAGGAATCGTGTCAAGAACTTTGCCTTAAAGGTTATAGCTATCCCAGTTGACCCAAATGATAACGACAAGTACGAAGAGGCGATGGCGAGGGCCAAGTGCATTATCCTTGACGGGGTCAAGGATCATGTGGTACCACATATAGCCGAGAAGGAAACGACATATGAGATGTGGGAGGCTCTCAAGAACTTGTACCAGCATACTTCTGTGCAGAGAAGAATGTTGCTCGAGAACCAGATGAGGTCGTATCAGATGAAGAAGGGTCAATCGATTGACACCTTCCTTGGATGACTGAATGAGATCTGAGACCAGTTGACTGCTATAGGAGTGACATTGGATCAGGAGCTTCTGTTGAGGATAGCCCTGAATGCTGTCTCAAAAGATTGGGAAGTGTTTGTCCAGAGTATCCTGGGCAGAGGGACTCTTGTACCTTGGGACGAGATGTGGGTAACTCTTCGTCAGGAAGAGATCAGATGGCAGTCGAAGACAAGCAGCAACAGCAAAGGGATCAAAGTTCAGCAGGAGGAGGAGGATTTGGCCCTAGCATCTTAGGGAAAGCAGGAGAAGCAGAAGAAGAAAGATCTCTCCAAGATCAAGTGCTTCCACTATGGAGAGGTGGGTCATTACACAACCTAGTGCCCAAGGAAGAAGAGTAAGAAGAGTCTTCCGAGACTAAGGCAGTGCCAACACGGGTAGAGAAGGAAGTTTTGACAGACGATGACTGTGCCATGAGTGCACACGCACCACTTGAGAGCGAAAGTGGGGAGACATCAAGCTGTAGTCAGGAGGACTACAGGGGATGAGGGGCAGGATGCTTGAGGTACCCAGCCTCTTAGATTAGACCTTGCTATGGGAGCCCTGACGAGGAGTAGCAGGATTGGCTGAGTCGGGTAGAGACGGATGTGGATGGAGCGACAGAGAGAGGTACAGTGCAGGAGTCCCAAGACAGTGCAGAGCTAGCAGGCTGCAACAGTGCGAGAGGCACATGAGTGTTGCACCAGTGCAGGAAGACACATAGAGGTGTGCAACGGTGCGAGATGCAGGGAGTTGTTGCAGCAACGCAAAGGTCAGAGAGGGAGCACTTGTCAACGGCAGAGGGAGCTTCAGCATCAGTGGGTGTTTCTAGCCCAACAGGGAGCTCAGTTGGGAGGTTAGTTACTTACTTCTCAGTAACTGAGTTGTAGTGCAATAGTGGGCATCACGATGCAACATGATGAGAGGAGGTGCAGTGCAGATGCATTATTGGGAGGAAGAACCGACAACAACACGGATGCAGAGGGAGCTGTCGTACAAATGCAGCAGTGGCAGTGGCAGAACCATGGGCAACAGTATAGGAGGCAGCAGTGCAGAGGATGTTGGGCAGGAAGGCCTAGCATCAACACAGGTACCGATGCTGGATGATCAGAGTAATACTCAGTGAGGAGTATTGTTAAAGCACAGTGCTCGCTAAGAGGGAGTGTTGATTTGGGGTAGCATAGAATGTGCTCTAGCCACGAAATTTGGTGGAGAGGTTGGGGCACATGAGATATTCAATACCCAGAAAGGGTTTGGGCAGATTCTAAACAGATCAGGAGATATTAAAATAATTAATATTTTTAATGGAGTCCATAAGTCTAAACTTAGGGAAAATAAAATATTAATGTGTATAATATGAAACTGTGTTAGAGTGGTCCAAAAGACATGGATCAAGCCAGATCTAATCTTAGCCGTTGATTAGGGACTTAATCTCGACCGTTGAGATGTCAACAAGAAAAGTATAAGAGGAGGCTTGAGAGTCACTTGGAGAGTACACCAGATGATCAATCATTCTATTCTCTAAAGCGGGGTTTGCTAAGAGAGATAGAATCAGTGATCGGGAGAGCAACTGAGAGGCATTGAGTACAGAGAAACAAAGAAGGCAGAGAATGTGTTGGGAGAGCAGCGCATCAGCCAAGGAGGGTGACGCAGAGCCAGCAAGGGCTCACACAGAGGCAGCCAAGTGCTGCGCAAAGCACTAGAGGGGCTAGCGCAGCTGACGCAGAGGCTCCCAGAGCTGGCGTAGGGCCTCCTGGGGCTGACGCAGGCCAAGAAAGGCTGACGCAGGGCCAATGTGAGACAGTGAGGGGCTGACGCAGTCCAGATTGGGAAGACGCTGGGGTTGCAGAGTAGTTTTGTGCTGAGGAGTTGCTGGATGGATTTTCTGGGGTTTCAACGAGGGGATTTCTCTCAAACTGTGAGGGATAGCTGCTAAGGAAATGCTCTGTTGGGTAGGCCAGTTTTGGCACCCAGATTGTACTCTGATATTGCTTAATAAGAAAACCTTCAGATAGCTGCACTGGTTTTCCCGCATTGGGTTTTTCCGTGGACATTGGTCCAAAAATAATGGTGTCATGTGGTGTGTTTGTTCTTGTTTCTTTTAGTTGTTGATCTGTAATATGTTGAGCATG
>APFE031348827.1:0-12921 GCA_000404065.3 Pinus taeda
TTTCAATAAAAACAAATATTAGAGAATTCCAAATATTACTGCACTTTGAATTCCAAATATTACTGCACTTCTTTATAAGACTGTTGTTTGAGAGGGTAGTAATGACGTTTTTGCAAAAAAGTGAACAGTAAAAAATAAGTTTTAGAACTTTGAAAGCCCATCACAAAAAACGGCTTTTTAAAATTTTTAAATGCCTTGTGATAGCCATTTTGACCGTCAAATTTCAACCCTCGTCACAAATTATATTTGTATACAATAACGGACTTTAATAGCAAGTATTTATTTCATCGCATTGATTGATCGCATTGATTGGTCGAGCCTATATATTTTGATTTCGCGTTTGTCCCTAGTTTGCCAGTTGTCCTTCAGTTGGATCAAAAGGAACTCCTGCTATATAAGTCAATGCTTCCACCCATACTTGCAATGGCTTTTGGGATTTACAGAGAGAGTCCGGCCTGGAGGCACGAAACCCTCCATCGATCGTTCCCCAAGTGGAGCAATGGTAGCTGGATTTAAAGCGGCTTTTCACCAGATTGTCTCGTCCGTCCTGCACAAGAAGGAAGCCATTCTTTAACCAGTAGCAACTTTGGCTCGCTCAAGCTCTACAGGTTCGCGTGATTGGTGTGTGAAGTCGCTCCCCGTTGGAAAGGTCTTGTTGCTCAAAGTAAGCTACAATAACTAGAAAGTCATTGATGTCTCTGATGTTGTGATTTGGTCGCAGTTTCTCAAGATTTTTGACGGGAAAAACAACTTAAATATTTATAGAATAGTGCGAATATTATCTTATATTTAAATTCAATAATTTTGAGAAATTGTAAATCAGATCACAACATCTTTAGGTGTTGTAAATCATTTTGAGCAACAATGTCTTTCCAAGGCGGTCCATTCCATATACACCAATCATATAAATTTGTGGAGTTTCAACTAGCAAAGTACAAATCAGATATAACGGCAATGAAAACACAAATGGAACCCTGCGCGGCCATGTTCGTGTTGGAGATGGATTAACGGTGAGTACAACATTCTATATTTAGGTAGTGTTTTTCCAATTTTCAGTTACTTTTCCTGTTTTATGTTGTATTGGAACTTATGGGTGCAGATTTTCTAGGTTAGAATGGTTAGGTTTTTGTCCCTCCAAAACATAATATCGCTATTCCGAGCTCGGGTGATGATCCAAGTGCACGAGTACACAACTTTTTGGGAGCAAAAACTTTACCACAATATGATAGGACCAGCCCTTTACTTAAGGATTAACGCTAAACAATGATGATTAATGCAACGATTGAATCAAAGTAACTATGATTAGCTGGTAATCAAAAGGTCAGCACAGATATTTGTTTGTATTGATGACTGTGTTAATTATCGGTACACTGGTATTTGAGAAGACAGCTGCCCTGATTTCTGTTCTCCTTCCGGCTTTTGGGCTAAACCCTAACCCTCACTTCATTCACTGCTGCATTTTCATTTCTCTTGGTTCGTGGTGAGAGCTCTTTCCGCCGGTTTGCTTGTGACTGTAATAAGCTCGAATTCGATACTCGGCCCACACCTGGTGATGGATTTCTCCGTTGGATGGTTGGATAACTTTGCTCAATCTGCTTCTTAGGCTATTGGTTAGTTTGGCTCAGTTACTGTAGTTGGATACATCGATTTTACGAGAGGGTTTACTCTGCTTTTCTGTGGTTTTTGTGCAATTCGTTTCCCCTGCCATTACCTTAGCTTGCTTTGCTTGGTTTCTCCTGTGGTATTTCTGGCTGCCAGTGTGACTATTTCTCTGGTTGACTTCTTGGGAATTTGCTGTGTACGCAGGTCGTGGCCACAATGGACCCTTTCGTCAGCGTAGTTCTACTCTGGCCAGGTAAGTCTTTCCTTCCATGTTACAGTTGATTTTCTCAACTTCTTTTAAAACTAAAGGTAGTTGTTCTTATTGAGTAGGCTTCCTTATTGTGGCTGCGACCCAAGGGCAAGTTCGTTCCTCCGGCACCGTCTATTGTTCTGGTAAGTCAATTGTGGAGGTTTTACACTATTCGTCGTTTGGTACCATGAATTCTGTAATGTCGTTGTCAATATTGCTCTGTTGTCTTTTGCAGGTTGGAATGGCTCCTGGTTGGACTACTGTTCAGATTTCAACCCTATGAAATCGGTAGGGTCGGTCCTGTTGCAGTCTTTCTGTTCATATATTTCCTTGTTCGGTTTAGGTTTCCTTGTTAGGGTTTTTTTCTTCTCTGGCGTAGACTACTGTCAGGTTAGGTACAAAAGGTCTTGGTACCGTCAGTGTCCAGCGGCCTCCTGGTCTCGGGATGTATAATCTTGCTTTCTTCTACAGCACTGTGACTGTTCAGTGTTATAACCCTAACCCTCGTTGTATATATATATATATATATTTCTCCGGCAAGAGGAGTTCGTTAGGTCTTACGGTTGTGGGTCTTGAGCACTTTTATATTTGTATATTTTGCATGGCAGTTCTAACATTAAGCTCTTTATAAGATGAAAGAAAGAAAGAAAAAGAAATTTCAAGGCTCAGGATTACCTTTCTCGTGAATTGGGTTTTCTGGACGAAATGATTTGCCCGGACCTGTCGGATCACGCTGAACAAGCCATCACGGATGTGAGAACAAAGCACAACTTCATCGGAGGAGAGGGGCTTAGCCTTCGGATACATATGCCTTTCAGCACTCGGAAGACGAAACCGGAGGGGATGCCGGGAGCCTCAAAATCTGTGAGGTTATTTAATGATCCAGCTAATCCAGAAACGACGTTTTTTCAATCGTCGAAGGATCAATTTTGAGGTTTCTTTGTTGGAAGAGCTGTCGGAGGAACAAGAGATTTAAAATATAATTTCATGGAAATTGTTAAGGTTATTTTTTATTTTTATTTTTTCGAGTTTTTTTAAATATAATATATCTCATTTATTAATTAAATAAATTTTAAACCTAATTTAAAGTAAGGGTTAAATGTTTTGTAGCGCGTATTCTTATTATTTTTTTTTTTATTTTTTTTTTTTTATAACAAGTCTATAAAAATAGAGTGGAATGGAAGTATTTTAAACATTGAAATTTTAAGAGATTGCTTTTCAAATTAATCACACCATTCTTTATTTTGTGGTCGATCTTTTGAACCATCTAATGTGGTTTTAAAACTTCTACCATAATTTTATTAATCCAAAAGACACTCTTTTAAACAATATAGATCACAAAGTGTCAAATTATAAATTGAAATTTTAAATTGTTTATTAATTTAATATAAACATTAAAATTATAATTCTAAAATTATTAACTATTAATTATTATATTACTTTAAATTCTTTCCATAATATTTATACATTAAAAAAATAATTTAAATGATAAAAATATAATATTACCAAAATTCATATCATTTAATTTCAATAAAAATATAACATTTAAACTGTATCCATTAATTCATTATTAATTGAAAATATTAAAATAAGTATTTTCGCTAGTTTTATAAAGTTTTGCTTTATTATTGTTTTTCCCTCTCTATAATAATAATAGACTTACATCTAATTTAACCATGTTTCACTATTAATTGAAAATGTGATAAAAAAATTAAAGTTTTGTTCACTATTTTTGCATTATTCATTATTTCTTCTATTTTTATAATAATAATTAGTTTAGATTTATCTTAACTATATATCCACCAAAATCAAATTTCATTGCATTCTAAAAGAAGTTCACATCTAGATAGATTTGATCACTTTACGCATTTGGTAGGTCCGGAGTTAAAATGGATCAAGGCTTATCAAATTTCTCCTTTTAAATAGGCTATATTCCACATGAATACCATGGCTAAACCTAGAAATCAAAAATTAGGGGTAACTTAACAAAGTCAAGTTTACCTTAATTTTAGTTTGAAGTTATATTTATTTTAGCCTAGTGTTATTTCTATTTTTATTTATTTTGATAGAATCAAAATGTCTACAAGACATTACAACATATTTACCATACTATGTGCCTCTAAATGCAATAACAAGACCACTCGTGAGTGACATTAATTGAAAATATCAAAATAAGTAATTTCACTTGTTTAATAAAGTTTTGTTTTATTATTGTTTTTCCTTCACTATAATAATAATTAGCTTACATCTATCTTAACTCCATATCTACTAAGATAAAATCTCTTTTCACTCTAAAAGTAGTTTGTATCTCAAGATATTTGATCCCTCTAAGCACTTGGGAGATACAAAATTAAGGTGGATCTAGCCTCATTTAATTTCCCCCTTTAAATAGGCTATATGCCATATGAATACCATGGGTTATCATAAACCTAGAAATAAAAAATTTGTAGTCCAATGAGGCCACAATTTCACTCAGAAAACAGTGGAAACTTTGGTAGGATTTTGAAAAAATCTTGTAGAAATTTTTGGAAATCCTCGTTACATTGGTTAAGCTTTTGGATTTTGGGTCCCCCAAGGGTCCTTGATAGCGCTTAATCCATTTCCACCATCAAAAAATGATTCAAACACTTCCAAGATTGGATTTTTTGAGATCGGATTCTGGTGAAAATTTCACCATTTGGGTGAAATTGTAACCTTGGTAGACCATTGCAATAAAAAACTGTGGGTAATTTGACCAAGTCACATTTACCTTAATTTTTTCTTGAAGTTATCTTTAAATTAAGATGGGTTATTTTATTTTTATTTTTATTTTTATTTTTATAGGATAAAATGTTTACTTGGCATTACAACATCTCTACTGTAATGTGCACCTCTTGACGCAATAACAAGATCACTAGTGAGTGACACAATTCTTTAACCATGAAACAACTCATCATAACTCAATTCTGAAACAAACAGTGGGGACAACCATCATTAACTGCTATATGCAAATGTAGGTTGACTCATCACTGTTATTCAAAGGAAAAACACGTCACCTGTAATTACACGTTGGTGATCTGTAAGGGGGCAAGCATTCAATCTTGCCAGATGTCTCTTTGTATTAGGCCATTAACTTACTTCTTAATCTCTAAAGAAGGAAAAATCTTAGCCAAGTAGAAGCAATTTTAAGACATACTCAAGACCCTCATGAGTGACACAATTTTTTCCCGAAAGAAAATTCGTAACTTTTATCATGTTAAATATTGAAAATTACATATTGTAGATGGTGCATATAACACATATGTCAAAAAAAGTGGCCTTGACACAACTATAGAGAGCCTACTAAAACCATAAAAGGCACTGTGATGCTGATATGCAAAACAAAAATGTACATACATAGGTCTATAAATTGACACAAAAAAGCAAAATAGCTGCTACGAAATATCCATCGAAGATTTGTTTATCATTAGGGCATAGGAGCCCCATGTGGATGTTGTTCCATGAAAGGCCTATGATAATACTGGTAAAAGTCGTGTCCATGATGTTCCTATATCAACCAACTACCAAGAGGTTGTTGCGCATCTTCCTTGGAAAGGTTGTTGGAACGTTGGTTCCTCTCCCTATAGATGTGTCAATAAGAAATATAGTCAAAATGAGATTTAATAGCATAGATTTCTTCAAATAAATTTATGAGTGTGTGCACGAGACATTCAACATGTAGATTGAACCAATTGATAACAAGTTTGGAGTCGCCAAATATATGAAGTTGTTGGCATCCCTTCTCAAAAGCTAAAATAAGGAGTCTGAGCCTATTGAGTTTAGAATAATTGTTTGTTCCTCTCTCCAAATGCATACTCATTTTAAAATAATGGTCATCTCTAAGATATAAGATGGCCCCACCACCACAACCTTGTTGTTGAGTTAAACCATCAAAATAAGTCGAGGGTATATATTTATCGATGGTTTCAACAACAATATTCTTGCTTAGTTGATTGGTGTCATCATTCACGATCAAACCATACATAGCCATAATATGAGATAACGATTATTGCCAATCGAATGCCTTGTCTTGGAAAATGAGTTTATTCCAAACAATCCATATACTCCAACCTACTAGTAGGGGAAGGTTACGAAGCTTTGAAGGGTGGACCTGATTCCACAAGGATTCCTAAGCGTAGCAAATAGAGTCTCCCACCCATCTATATGGAATTGCCAAAGTTTGATATATCTTATTCCTTAATTGAGTCACAACCTCACATTGCAGAAATAAATGATCAATACTTTCTGAACGACATCTACAGAGAATGCACCAAGTGGGACCTTGGAAGGAGCAATGTTGTAGGATATCCCCTGTAGGGGCTTTATTGCGACGCAGACACCACATAAACAACTTGGCTCTCGGAGGGCTTTTTAACTTTCACAGCGGACGCCACCACCAAACAGTATTCTGAGGTTCATGATCTGTGTATACAAAGGGATATCTTGTTTTTGGGGAGTAATTACCTTGATGAGATATGGCCCAAACAAATTCATCCTCCATGTCCTGAATTTGAATATAAGATTCCAAGAGTGCATTTGTATAACTAGACCATTCCTAATGCCATCTATCTGGGATCCCCAAGTTCAATGGAGATTTCCAAGCTTGACAAAAAATGGTAAAATTGTCAGAATCCATGATCTGGTTTAGTGTCCTTATCCTAGTTGTATCCATAGGGTGAATAAGTTCAAGCAAAAGAAAATGAGCATTGCAAGACCAAGCATCCATCCCGATGTGAACCTTGGTGCTCACTCCAACTTTCCAAGCTAGCCCAGAACGCATGTATTCCATAGAATTCAAAACTACTCACCAAATCGTTGATATAGCAAGTCTATTCGAGCTGGGCCCTGATCTAATCATCAATACACTAAGGGTGGATATACTTTTTCATGACCACTTCCGTCCAAAGAGTTTTTATGAGTGACACAATTATCTCTTCACTCATGAATAATTGTTTTGATTTATTATATTTTTATTTTTCCGCCAAATTAACTGAATCTTGAGATGAATGTAAGCTTAACATTTAACTTGAGAAACTACAATCCAAATACATCTAAAACATACAAATCACTAAACTAGATTTTTACCCATAAATACCTTAACAATACACCCATCACAATTTATTATAATTTTGAATAACTTAAATTTTTTCTTTCAATAATGCATGGTTATGATATATTTATATGATGAGGCTAGCTGCAACAACATAGCCTAATTTCTTTTAGTGAAGTGTAATGAGTTGGAGGAGTTGCCCAGAAAGTTATGGAAATTCAAGTGATATTTAGAGAAAATCTGGCAAGGATTTTTGTAAATATAAGTTATAGTTGTTAAATTTCAAAATTTTAGGTGTCTTAGAGTTTTATAATGGAGGTGAATCCATTTCCACCATCAAAAACACTATTCAAACAATGACTCTACAAGATCTTTTGAAATTTTTTTACCCAAATTCTGGCCACTTTTGATAGTCCATGCAATTCCTCCACCAATTCCTCCAGCTCATTAGCCCACTTTATATAATGGTGTGGACAGTACAATAATTCATATATGTAACTGTTAACAAATTACACTCCAAAACAAACACTAGGCATTTATGATTAATAACTGATTTATAAGAGTAAAAACACCATTTATTGCTAATTAATTATTGATTTATGCTAGTGGATTTATCGATCCAGATCTTTTGTTCCCGTTTGTCGCTTCCCGGGGGAGGATATTCCGTCGGATAAAAAACGTGGACTCCGGCACTATAAATTTATGCGAAAGCGTGGTGTGGAGAGACGATTTATCGATCCAGATCTTTTGTTCCCGTTTGTCGCTTCCCGGGGGAGGATATTCCGTCGGATAAAAAACGTGAGCTCCGGCACTATAAATTTATGCGAAAGCGTGGTGTGGAGAGACGAAACGCTCTATCGATCGTTCTCCAAGTGGCGCAGAGCTATCTGGAGTGCCCCTTGTGTGGCCCCCAATTTCATGGAACACAAGATTTGATGGGTTCTTTGGAAATCCTCAAAACAGCTCTTTATCAGACTGACGCATTCGCCCAGCTGCAGGAGACAGAAGTTTTCAACAGTGGTACCTCTGGCTCGCAGAAACTCTACATGTTCGCGTGGTTGGTGTGTATGAAGGGGCGTTGTTGGAAAACACTCGTTCAAAATGATTTGCAATAACTGGAAAGTCATTTATTTGTTTGATGCTGTGATTTGGTCAGTTTTACGGACTGTTAACCGGATAAATTTTAAACAATATCGTTAATGGCATAGAGTTATCCGCGTTCTATATTATTTTGATAAGCGATTATTTCCAACACCCCCCATTCCATATATACCAACCAGGCCAACCTGTAAAGTTTCAGTGAACCAAGTAGTGTTCAGATTTAACATGTTTCAGTGAACCAAGTAATGTTTAGATTTACCATTAATGGAGGCACAAGTTCGAAGCCTGGTACTGCGACGTATGATGAGCTCTCAAACACAGCTTAAGGTGTAAGGCTAAAAAAACGTTTTATATATAGGTGGGTTTTTCTACTTTTCATTTATTTTTTCTGGTATTTTTGTGTTGGAAATTAGATTTCGCAGAGTTATCAAGGTAAAATTGCTATCTCATTTATCCAGTGATGTGATTTAAAGGTTTTAGTTTTCCTTTATCTGGAGAATCCTCTCGTTTTCTTGGAGGTGAGTTAAGGTTTTAAACTTCTCTGAATAGATCCAGAATGTTAATTAGGGTTTTGATAGTCAAGGTGGTTTTTTCACTTTTCAAGCAGTTAGGGTTTTGACAGCCAGGTGCCTTTTCCACTTTTCAAACATTTAGGGTTTTCATAGCCAAGTGGGTTTTCAACTTCTCAAGCATTTAGGGTTTTGATAGTCAGGTGGTTTTACCACTTTTCAAGCAACTTTATTTATTTATTTTTTATTTAAGTTTGAAATTGCAAATCTCAACTTTTCAAACAACTTTTTGTTTATTTTTTATTTAGTCTGAAATTGCAAATCTAAATTTTTTAAGGTTGGAATTGCAAATCTCAATTTCTGTCAGAGGGAAATTACAGTTTTATTCATTCAGAGTTGATCTACAAGCAATTAAAATCTCTGAACCAACCTATTATGTCAATATTTCAATATTATGTCAATATTTCGATCCAAACAAACTGTTCAAATTAAAAATGGGTTTTTGGGCTGAATTCCAACAAAAACCAGGCATTTTAGCAATCTAGATGACGCTGATGACTTAGAATGTTCCGGAAAATTTGAGGACTAGTGAGAAGGTATTCCCTGAGCCATGCCCCTCGTGGCGGCAGCAATGATGGAAAAACAAATGTACCTGACTGTAATTCGTCTTTATCTCTAAAATGCAGATGCTACTTTCCTTTGTGTCCATGCATAAGTAATATATGATCCTGTGATTGTTTTTTTATTATTTTATGTATCCAACCATAGAAAAATAATGTGGATAAACTGGTGAAATTATGATTTGGGATTACGAGCATTATTTAATCATGTAATAAATTTATTAATTTTAAAATAATAATAGAAGATTAATTGATTGCAGGCAGAGTTTCTGATTTTCAGGCTTCATAAAGATTTTTATGTTAGGAATAAATTTATTAATGTTAAAAGAATAACCTCGATTAATTGATTGCTGGTAGGGTTTCTGATTTTCAGCTTAGAATAGATAGTTACATCGAAGTATGCTCTTCTTGGACGATCCGTTGAGGAATGTAAAGTTTTTGTAGATGCAAAACATATATTCCTCTTCTGAGCTGGGGGATAATCCAAGTGCACCCGTACACACCTTGTTAGGGAAAAATTTAGGGTTCAGGTTTCTCGGGAATGATTTATCCGTGACCCATCAGATTGAACTTTGCAAAAACCATCAAGGTTGTCAGAACGAAGGTATGGAGGGTTAAACTGCATTAGAGAATGGTTGTGTCTAAGCATCCTGTGGTAGATTCATAAATGCCCCTGAAGAAGTTGCTGCATTTGAAACAAGTGTTCCAGAACGAGTGACCGCTGTGCTCTGCAAAGGCATTTAATATTTGGAGTAGTTTTGGAAGTGTTATATTTTAGAGTTTAAATGCATTAGAGAATGCCGGTGTCTAAGCATCCTGTGGTAGATTCATAAATGCCCAGTTGCCGCATTTGAAACAAGTGTTCCAGAACCAATGACCTATGTGCTCTGCAAAGGCATTTTTAATATTTGGAGTAGTTTTTGAAGTGTTATATTTTAGAGTTTTATGTGAGTAGTTTTTGAAGTGTTATATTTTAAAGTTTTAGGTGAATTGCTGATTTGGCAAAGAAATGTGTGGCCAAATTTTAATTTATATGGTTTAAATTGATTTTTTTGACTACATATTTAAATTTAGCAATATCAAAAACTACTAAACACTCAAATATGAAAAATTTACCTATCAAATTTCAATAAATCTTTTGTAAACAAATTAATTGAAAAACTTTACCACTGCTCTTTTAATATTCTGCTTACAAATGTTTACACGCTTTTAATATTCTGCCAACAAGTGCGTACACACTACATGAAATATTCTACTTACAAATGTTTACACGCTTTTAATATTCTGCCAATAAGTGCTTACACACAACCTTTGGAAAAGAGGGGCTTGGGCCATGTGATGCCTTTCAGTCATCGTAAGACGGATCCTGAACCTCGAGATTCCAAATGCTTACACAGCCTGTGGAGGAGAGGGGCTTGGGTCATGTGATGCCTTTCAACCATCGACGGACCCTGAGCCTTTGAGACAGAAAATGTGTGAGGTCATTTAATGATCTCTAATTTAAAGATCGTTTTATTTTAGTCTAATTAAGGGGGAAAAGTTGCTTGGAAAGTTATGAAAATTTTAGTTATATTTAAAGAAAATTTGGAAAGGTTTTTTGTAAATCCAAGTTACAATTATTAAATTTCAAAATTTTAGCTGTTTTCGAGTTTTTGATAGTGCTGCATCTATTTCCACCATCAAAAATATGATTTAAACACTGCATTTACAAGATTTTTTGAAATGTTTTACCCGAATTCTAACCACATTTGGCCAAGGACAATTCCTCTACCTCCACTCCATTTTAATCACCCACAAGTTCATTTGAGATTTCTCTGTTAAAAGAAATTTTAATCACCCACAAGGTCATTTGAGATTTCTTTGTTGGAAGAAATGAAGAGAGGAAATGGTTTTCATTCATGTCTTCATAGTGGTTCGTACTCGTGAGGATTAGTTTTCAGATCTTGCTTTATTCTCTTCAAAATAAAGTAGAGGGAATGTTATACCACTTGAAAAGCATATAAACCTATCTTTATAGTTTGTTAGCAACAAAATCAATATTTTTTTTTTGCTGATATTAGTCATGACAATTGGTCTCTGTCATGTTTTTTCTTTTCTAAGCTGATCTTATGTACAAACAAATGGGTGATGGGCCATTTTTTCCCTTGGTGTGATGTTTTGAATTTTGTATAATCCACTCTATAAAGGTGATCTTTTTCCCTGGTGTGATGTTTTTTATTTTGTATAATCCATGTTTTTTTGGGATAATTGTCTTTATTTCTGGTAGTTAATATTTATATGTTTAGCTTTCTCTTTCAGGTATGTTTCTCAGCAATATCCCTCCTCTATATGATTATTTTTGTAAAATGCTCTAAGCCAATAATAAAACATTATAAACCAGTTATGATAATATATGCTGATGATAAATGTATTCGAATGGTAAATATTTCATTTAATGAAATCATTTATTTTCCTTCCCTCAACAAAGAGACAAAATCAATCCTCTCAATCCTCTTACTTTTGGGTTTGTGGAAAAGAGCCGAGTTCTGAGGCTTTTTGTGGCATTTCGATGGATAGAGAGAATCAAAAGTCTTGGAGGCCTCTTGGAGGCTAATAGCAAGGTGGAAAGTGGGAGGAAAATAGTGAAAAGGTGGCACTGCAAGGTAAAGAAGACTTTCATTAGGACATTAAAGTTGAATAGACCATAAATTTTGTAGGCAAGATCTTGATTAAGAGATTTTAAAATAGGAACGTTTTAAATAGGTTCGTTGAATTTAGGTATGTTGGAGTCAATTTTCCATATTTGGGTTGATGTGCCAAAGATTCATTTTCCTCATGTCGGAGAATTCTAATGGGTTCAATTCTCGAAGTTCACCTAATTATCCAAGGTGACCATAAATGAATTAAGATTTTAGGTATCAGGTGACAAGAAAATGCCCAATTTGAGTTAAGATGTTAGGTTTACCTTTTGAATTATTGCGAGAAGCTATTAAGGCATCGAGGCCTTGGGGTGTTCTTTGGGTAAATTATTGGTGGTCCATCTTTCTTCGAGGTCCAATCCCTATTACATGGGTATTGTTGGAAGTTGACTTAGTGGAGGATCTAACATATGCCGTATAAATTAAAGTAGGGGATAAAGGCCATACTCAAAGTCTAGATTACATAAAGATTTGTTGGGGCCATAGGGTGTTCTGTGCCTAAAATATTTTTGCCTAAAGTATTTGTGGTCATTCTTTCTTTCAGTCTAACCCCTTCTCTCACGTAATCGAGTTGAAATATTTCCATTCAAAGATATAAAAATCAAGGTGTTGGCATTATGTTTCTGGTATGGTTATATGTTACAGATGTTGTACTTCATGGCAACACCCATGGCATGGCTCTCAATATGATGAGAATTAAGAAGTACACAGGAGAAAAGTTCACGGAATTTTATGCAGAGAAAAGTTTATTTCATGTGGGAAAACTTACCTTTTGTCCATGGTAGTTAGTCCTTGGAATTTGAACCTATGGTTTTTGGACCATGGCATCTCGACAGACGTGTTGATCCCTAGTATTGAGTTGATGGTATTGGTTTGTTATGGTTTTGGCCCGTGGTATTGGTTCATGATTTGAGGAAGAGCTTGCCTATATAAAGCAAAGGAGATCATTTGGCTTGTGTATGCTTTTGGGTTGAATATCTTAAGATCTGAAATATTGGGTTATTGTTCAAAAGCTCGATCTATATGAAAGTGAAGTGGAAAGCGAATCTGTGAAGGGTGATCTCTCGAGCGCTGCAGCTGCGGAAGTGCGGAG
>APFE031348831.1:1794-16629 GCA_000404065.3 Pinus taeda
CATCCAAGAATTGTTCATTTATGTAATGTAAAGGAGGTTGCCCTCTCGAAGAGGCTGAATTCTAAGGCGTTGATCTATCTTTTCTATCTTTTCTTCAGCTGGTTTCATAACAGGAAATAATAAAATAATATTAGATTACATCATCAAAGTTTAGAGGGAAAAAAGAAAAAACTATTTTTCAACTTGTATTTTCAACTTATCTCCCTATGGGTTTACTCAAATTTCGAGTGGAAATAATCGTTGGATACAAAATTTGATTCCTCATACAAGGAGCACCCATGTTTCATAATTTCAATGGACCATGCTAACTAAAAATGAGAAATACATTAAAAGCATGATTACAATCACATTTTTTAATGTATTTCTCATTTTTGTGTAGTAGGGTCCATCGAAAATATGCAACATGGGTACTCCTTCGATGAAGAATTAAATTTTGCATCCAATGAGTACTCCCACTCAAAATTTGAGTAAAACCTTAGGGATATAAGTTAAAAATACAAGTTGAAAAAGTAGTTTTATTATTTTATTATTTTTTGATATTTTTAGTTTTTTACTCCAAAAATGGTGAATCATCCCCCATGCTTGAAATCATCATCTTGAATACAATTGGTTCTTATAAAGTTAATTTTGGTTGTACAATTTTCTTACGAGGCCCATTTTAGACCACAAAATTCCCCTAATGTGTTTCCAAGGAAGGCATAGCAATAGATCCAAAACATATGGGCTAACATTGAGTGGGAATCTCATAAGAATGTGGATGAAGTCAGAATATTCATGGGATTAAAAGATTAATACGGAATTTTCATCTAGAACTTCTTACATATTTCATATCCCATGACATCTTTGCATAGGAACGTAAGAAATTTGAATGGATAAAGGAATGTGCATCAAGATTTTGAGCAGCTGAAGAAGTTGTTGAAAAATGATTCAGTTCTTAAGATTGCAAATCCAGGTAAAGATTTTATGGTGTGTAAAAATGCCTACAAGAGAGGACTTGGTGGAGTCTTGATGTAGGAGGGACAATGAGTATGCTATGAGTCTAGGAAAGTGAATGAGCACGAGCAGAACTATGTGACTCATGATCTTGAGTTAGCAATTATTATCCGTGTATTGAAGATGTGGAGACACTATCTTCGTCGAAGGAGGTCTGTATTAATGAGTGACCATAGTGGGTTAAGATATATGTTTGACCAACTGAATCTAAATGCCAGGAAAGCTAGATGGTTGGCCATCCTTAATGAATTTGACTTTGAGATCAAATACATCAAGCATAAGGAGAATAGGGTTGTAGATGCTCTCAGTATGAGAGTGTAGACAAACCATGTTGCATCAATAAGCTCATATGCATCAGATTTATAGGATCAGATATTATGGGTTGGATAACCAGATGACATGTAAATGGAGCTTAGGCATAGGTTACAACACGGTGTAGGTAATCAGGATGTGGACTATTGTCTAACAAAAAATGGTTTGGCGAGATTCAGGAAGAGGACATATGTACCAGATTATAGTGGGCTCAAGAAGCTTATCCTGAGGGAGTTTCATGTCAAACCATATTTAGGTCACCCAGGATACTAGAAGACATTGACAACAATGAAGAAGTTTTACTATTGGCGGAATACGAACAAGGAAGTGGCAAAGTTCATGGCTAGATATTTGGACTGTCGACACATTAAAGTAGAGTGTGAGCATCCAAGTGGATTTCTTCAGCTGATTCTGATTCTAGAATGGAAATGGGAGGTCATTTCCATGGATTTCATTATAGGTCTTCTGAGGAAATCAAGGAAACATGATTTTATCATGGTTGTGGTAGATAGGTTGAGCAAGGTATCTCACTTCATTCTAGTGAAGAATACATATTCAACTAGACTTGAGGTGACACAAGTTTTCATTAGGGAGATCATGATATTGCATGGTGTTCCAAAGAATGTCGTGTCAGACATTGATGCTAAGTTCATTTCCAAGTTGTGGAAGGACTTGTTTGCCAGTTTGGTGACAAAGTTGGCCTTTAGTGCAACTTATCATCCGTAGACAGGTGGAAAGACATAGACGCTTAACATGATTCTGGAGGATATGTTGAGGATGTATGTGATGCATCAACAGAGGGGATGGGAGGAGTACCTTCTGTTCATTGAGTTTAATTAGAACAATGGTTACTAGGAGTCACTGATGATGATTCCATTTCAGACATTGTATGGGTGGATTTGTAATACTCCCATCAGCTGGAGTGATCCAGTGAATAGGGTACTTGTTGGAGCATACATGTTGGAAGACATGGAATAGGAAATGTAAGTTATAAAGAAGAATCTAAAGGAAACATAGGACAGGAAAATGATTTATACAAACCAACACATGGAATTTAACAAGTTTTAGAGTAGGGAGCATGTGTGTTTGCGCATCAATCCCAAGAAGAGCTTCTTGAGGATTGGATCATGTGCCAAGTTGGCACCATAATATTGTGGGAATTTTGAGATCCTTGAGAGGATTGGACTAGTGACCTACATAATTGAATTCCCTCTGATAGTGAAATTCCATGATTTTTTCCATGTTTCATTGCTTAAAATATATGTAAAAGATGTTGATCATGTTATTGATTGGTCTGTATTGCATATAGAACTAGAAGGAGAATTCCAGCCAAAACCTCAGTGAATATTGTAGTGGAAACAACTCATGATTTTGAAGAGAGAAATCGAACAAGTTAAAGTGCAGTGGAAGCACTTTAGTGTGGATGACGCGACATAGGAGATGGCTGATCAGATGTAGGCTATGTATCCTTCATTGTTTTCCGGTTGAGGCAAAGCTGTTTTGGTACATGTACATATTCATGTATGGTTGTTATTGTAAATACCACAACGAGTTGTGTTATGAACCTCAAATAATCAGTATGGTTGTCAGGTTGTCATGATTATGATGATGGTTTTCCTTTTCAGTAGGTTTTTCATTGTAAATACTACAACGAGATAAGTTATAAATCTCCATGGGTAGTATGTTCTGGAGTTCAATGGTTTTGCTGGTTGTAGGTGTCATAGAACACCGAAGATGGTGCTCCCCTAAGGGGGAGGGGCCTATAATAGCCCTGGGTTAAAATTTCATGTAATAAAGTTAATAAAGGAAAAATAAGACCAAGGTCAAGGGAGATTTATTCCAAGATGAATCTTGGGAAAAATATCCAAGTGGGAATCACTTGTTGTGTTTATGGTTAAGGCGAAATTGACAAAGAAAATGGAAAAGGCATTGAAAAGGAAAAGAGGCATTAATTGGCATATTTTTTTTATGAAAATAAAGGAAATGAGGAGAAAAGGGAGTTAAAAGTTCACAGGTTGAATGTGAATAGGACATTGAAGGAAAATTAAGGAAAATTGAAGAAATTAGCGGCATGAATAATAAAAATACATCAAAGCATCAATTGATAATTTTGGTCAATTGATTTTCAGAATTTGTTTCAGAGTGGAGAAGGAAATCAAGAAAGCAAAGGAAGGACAAGCAAGGATAAGGAAAGAAAATGAAATCAAGGATCAAGTAACGAAATTTTGGATAAGGCAACTTTAGTAGGAACACTTGCAGGTAACACATTATGTAACAACCCTAGTTAAAAACTCTTGTAAAAATATATAGGACCATTGTTGATGGGATATGTATTCCAAGCTAAATGGTGGGCAAAACATCCTAGTGAGTGTTCATTTTGGTTATTACGGCTAAAGGAAATTAGAAAGGATTTGGAAAGGCATGAGGAATTTATTAACATTTTATTTATGAAAATAACAAAAATTAGGAGAAAAGGAAGGTGAAATGTCACAAGTTACATGTGAGGAGGAAAATGAAGGAAAATAACGGAAATTGAAGAAAATAGAGGCCACATTGTTAAAAAGGCTTCTGAGGATCAACTGGCAAGATTTTGCTCACGTTTGGCATTGGATCAAGAAAGGAAAGGAAGGCAAGAGGAAGGAAAGAGCAAGCAAGGAAGAGCAAGATCAACCAACTACAATAGGATTCTTTATAGGTATTGATTTGCATGTGTGTTTTCCTTGCTAGATTTGGCATGAATGGTATTGCATGTGGTTGTTTCATTGTTATGGAATGGGTTTTTCCAGGTGTGACAACATTTTCAGCCTAGCCTTTCCATTTCTGGATAGCCATGGTGTGATGGGGTTCTCTTGTTCTAGTCGAGCGCGATTGACAAATTGTTTCAAAGTTGAGTGAGGTGGAACTCTGAATGATAGAGCACATGGCCTAGTTGTTCCTGAACTGGATTGTGGATCACAGTAAAGTCATTGGCCTAGTAACCCCTGAGCCAGATTGTGGGTTGTGATAAAGCCTAAATTGTGTTGCCTCGATAGGCCTAAGAATCCTTGTCGATGAATGATAGGATATACGGTAAATCCAAGAGGTGGATTTCTCTCCATTGGGCCTAGTAATCCTAGGATGGGATATGTGGTAAATATTGGAGAGTGGGTCTCGGTTTAGGGTCTAGTGACTCAGTGTGAATTGTGATAAATCCCAAGAGACTAAGAAATAGGAAAATTCCTCATGGTGTAGGTGGAGAAATCTAATGGCATCCATGCTTGTTTGGTCTAGTGATCTGGTGGACATCTGTAGATTACATATTTGTGATATGATTAATGAAATTCCTATCATGGCTAGTTAGGGTCTGTTTAAAGTCTTATTCAAGTATTTACTTTTGCATCATTGTTTCCTTGTTATCTTACTATTATAAAGGTGTCATTCAATTTTGGGCAATGACCTGGGCTCTAGGCTTGAAAAAGTGGTTCAAATCCTGGGACACTGGCACAACAATGAGAAAGATAGTCACTGGACATTGGATGGCTTGTCATGAGAGCGTCCAAAGCCTCTTAGACGCTAGCAGGCATATAACATGAGAGCGTCTAGAGGTCAAGTGGTCAAAAAACTTCAGTGGGACCGATGGGCTAACACCCTGAATGGTTGGGATTGTTCCTAGGAGTCTTGTAGCTAATGTGGAAGGTCTGTATGTTGTCTTTCCATTGATTCTACTTCCTTAAGGTCACATACGAGGTTGAAGCCAATCATAGTAAGCTCTCGTAGCATATTTACCCTGGTTGGTCGATTACTTCGGTATATGTAGGAGGAGGGTGTTGCAGAGTGGTATCAGAGCATCGTTCAACCCTCACACTAGATGGGGAGTGTGCTAGTCATGCATTTATGTCAGTTGCATATGTGTTTCTTATGCTTCTAGTCCATGTGCTTGTTGCATTTGCATTGTGTTGATCATGGTTTTAGTGATGTCGCTATGTGGAGGTTGATGGTGTTGTTACATCATGTGTTGTCATGAGTGCATGGTTATATATGCATTTTTTATTCATGTCAGTGTTGATATGTTGTCCGACATGCATTTTCATGGTAAAGGTTATTATGGATGGGGTCATTGTATGGATTCAGGTCATCATGATGATATTGGTATATTATGATGCTAATGTGTTGGGTGAGATAGAGCAGGATATGTAGATCATTAAACTGAAGTTGCAACACTGGACTGTGAGGCGAGAACATGTTGTCATGCAAGTTTCTATGTTGGGCATGCAGGTATGTAGGTTAAGGATTGTTATGTGCATTATGGTTATGTGTATGTATTTCATTCTATTGATATTATGGTTCCATACATGACAGATGCTAGTTGATTAGTGTAGTCATAAGCACATGTGTCGAATAGTCATGAATTATAGTAACTCGTGGTTGTATGTATTTCTATTTTTGTTTTATGTTAGATAACTTGATGATTATGTTATATGTTGTTTATGAGTATGTTATAGGTTAACTTCTTCTTGTTATATGATAGTGAGATTGATGATTAGGTTATATGTTGTTGATGAGCATGATATAAAACTTGTTGTTGTGATAGTAGCTTGATCATTAGGGTTATTACCTTAAGATGTTGATGTTATATGTATCATACTAATTTGGATTGGTCTATGTAAATGGTTAGGGTTTTGAGGTTAAGGTATGAATTAATATGTCAAGATATTATGCGATACTAATCTAGATTGACTGTGTAGATGTGATTATTATGTATGAATGAAAATTGTTTATGAGTTTATGATGTGAACATTTTATCTAGTTACTGTTATGGATATCATGACCTTATTTATGGTTTAGTTGATATGTTGTGAAGTGATATCATGTTAATCTATCTTGATTGTGCATACAAGATAGCCTCCTGAGATACATTAAAGTATGAGATTTCTTATGTTGTATATTTGGTGCTTGACTGTTTGATTATGTCATCTATTTGGTGTTTGAGTGTTTGATGTCTATTATGTCATCTAGCTGATTTATTTAACATGGTATTTTTGCAAGTTGGTTAAGTGTTTGATGAATTTCCTAATATGAGTATGTGTTCAAATGATCTTGTTTTGAGATGGTCGTACTAACACATATGTGTTAAGACAGTTGATATGTACTTGAGTGTAATAAGTGACAATTGTAGCATTATGTGTAATTAATATGAGTTGACTATGGATTGTCACATGGTTGTTATACTTGGTAAAGTTTTTCAAATTGATAGATATGATTGTCTTTATATTTGGAATGTGGTCGACATGTGTGAGCAGTTGCAAGGAAACATGCTTGGAATTAGCTTGATAATGTAATAGTTGATGTGTTTATATAACTAATAGTTGGGTGATGTGACAATGCATAATAAGATTCAATTGCCACAAAGTAGAAAGTTAAAGGAAAGGAATTGGGAAATAATTCCTTTGGATATGTTTGGAAAACCTAATTCCAAATTAATGAGTACTTTGCATACAAGAAGTCTTCTTAACCTTGACTTTGTTTGACATTATCTGGATAGATTCTATATTCATGAACATGTATTTGATAGGTATGACGATTGGGTTCCAGCTATGGAGGAACTCATAAAGGATTAGAGTTCCTCAAGAGGTGTATGTGTTCAGTTACAATGCAACATGCTTGGCACAACAAGATAAGGTAATTGGTGTATTGTTATGATTACTTATGCACTGACAGTCATGTGTTTATGGTCATATGATGCAAGGGAATGCATGACAAGGAGACTGCCATGAAATTATAAAGAAGGCATAGGTTGATATCTTCTTTAGGAGCATTGGGAACCATGGGATTGAGTCATGGTGTTTATTTATAGTCTTGTGATTTTGGTCTTTTGTGATTTTATTGCACTTGATTTTTTGTTTTTTTTTTTTTATGTCTAACTGCATGATTGTGCAACTTTTTTTCAGTGTCATATTGCTTTTTGTTTTTCATGGTCTTCTTGTTGTTTGTTTCTATTTTTTCCTTTTATGTGTTGAGTGTCTTGGGAATTGGTTGGGAAGGAGGAAAGTTAATGGAGCTTAGGGAGAGCTGTTTTGTACACAATAGGTAATGTAAGACATGGATGAAGATCAATGCATGAGTAAGCACATCGGAAGGTAAGACAATGACAACTGGTTGAAATGGTTGGGTCCATTGTTTTAAATGGATGGTGGTAGTACAGACATGAGAAAGGTAACTAGAAAAGGTAAAGTAGATTGATCTGAGGTGTTACATGCTTTGGCTATGTTGGGAACTCAATGTTGTGCATGTTGTGCACAAATAAGGAAGTTCTCTTAACCTTGACCTAATCATATATGGTAATTATGTTATGATCATGATTATGTTGATTTTTATATATGTATACATGTATGTATGTATGTATGTATATATTTCATGTATGGCAGGGTCATCATGGATCATGGTTGTTTAATGCTAATGTTTATATGTATATATGTGATGTGTGTATGCATATCGTTGTCTGACAGGGTCATCAGGAATCATTCTTGTTGAATAATGATTGCTTCTGTAGGTGAATGGAATGAATGGGTTCCTGGTCTTATGATGAGTCAATTGAAAGAGTAGCCTTGACATATTTACGAGGTTAGTATCATGTGGATATGATTTTATAGTATGTGTTTATACTATGTCAATGTTTATGTTATGGACAAGCTATGTTGAGAGATACATCAGCATAATGAAAGTATTATACTTTGCAGTATACTAGGATAAGCATGGATGGCAAAGAGACTCTAGAAGCAAGGTTGCTTGGTAGAGACAATGTGGTTTTGGATGTGTGGTACTATTATTGTGCATATGTTATATATGTTGTACATGTTGCATATGATGTTGTGTGCATGCAGTGTTGTGTATATATAGCATGTGTACATACAATTTATGCAATGTTATGTAAAGGATGGTATAGATAGTGTTTTGTGAATATTGCATATGCAGTGCTAGTATATATGGTTCTATGTACATGTTAGATATGTAGTGTTGTGTACATATTGTATTGTGCACATGATGGGTATGCAGTGTTGTGTATATATGGTGTTGTGTGCATGTTGGATGTGCAGTGTTGTGTACATAGGGTGCTATGTACATGTTGTATATGTATTACTATGTACATGTGGTGTTGTGTGGATGTTGTACATATGGTGTTATGTACATATGGTGTTGTGTGCATGATTCTACAAGTGGTGCTATGAGCATGTGGCGTGGTGTACATGTCGTGCATGTGATGTTGTGTACATGCGACACTATGTAAGTGCATTATGTAGTTGGGGTATCGTGACATGTAATGTGTTGTGTTGTACGCCATGTGTAGGTACATGTATTGCGTGGTGTTGTACATTAGGTATATATGTATTGTGTTGTGTTATATGTCAAGTATCGCTACATGTATTATGTAGTGTTGTACATCAGGTATAGATGGATGTATTGTGTTGTACATTAGGTGTAGGTATACGTATCTGTCGTGTTGTACCCTGGTTGTAGGTGTATGTATGTGTTGTGTTCTACCCTGGGTGTAGGCATATGAGTTGTAGGTCAGGTGTAGGTGCATGTATTGGATGGTGTTGTATGTCATGTGTGGTTGTATGTGTGGAATGCACACAATGTGTATGTACAAATGGTTGAGGAGAAGGCACTGGGTGTTTGTCTAGTGTGGAAAACGATTCAGTGTGTGTACAAAATAGGGACAAAGGTAGAAGCTAAGGATTGATTAAAGGATAAGTATCAGTAGTTCATTTCAATTTTATTATGCATCTAATTTATGATTTTAGTTTATGATGATTTCATGTGATTCATGATGGTTAAGTTTAAGCTAACCAAATGTGATATGTTTATTCATGATGATTTGATCAAACAATTAGTTTTACTTGTTGCGACAGGAAGTAAACAGGATTGCAAGTGTACCTTATTGTCAAGTTACTAATGAGGTATGATGTGAATTTATTTCAATTTATTTTAATCTAATGGAATTTATGTGTTTGGTACACGAAGCATGGAAATGCCCGGTTGGGTGGTTGAAATTGACTACAAGAATTAGCAATGTCAATGAAAGGAATTGAAACAGGATGCATTATGCTACTAAAGCACTTCAGGAGTAGGGCCATTGTGGGACATTGGTACCCAATAGTGTCCATTAATTGCCATAAGCATGCTATGACTAGTATGATTGTCTTGAGGCAAGTATATGCCTTCGTGGTTAACCTTTCGATGCGAGGAAGCCTTGCCAAGGGATGGATTATCGAGATAGGGGATGTTGGGGAACTTCAAAGGTGAGTGATTCCACGAAAGGGGGTGATTGAATTTCCAGAGGGATTGTGTAGGAGAGAAGGGAAGGCGAGGGATATATTTTTTTTGGTCCTTAGCATTGCTAAATGGAATTTGATGCACATTGGGAGTGCGCATTAGAACAATGAGTCGTTAACTATTTAGTGAGAGGAGAAGTTTCACTAGACATTGGATGTAGTTCTAAGTTTGGCAGTGTATTATGGACTTCCTCAAAAGGAAGTGAATCTTGGTATTACTTTGAGGGTGGAGGTGTGAGCCTCTGGATTCCCTTGTTGCAGATGTAGGCATGGTATCCTTTTGTTTGCTGCTTGAGAAAATGTGCATATGTATATATCATTGTAAATAGTGTATCGAGCTGGATTTATAAAGCTCCATAGCCAATATGATTATTTGACGGTTGAAGAAACTATGCATGTGTGTATATGTGGTTATTATTGTAAATTCAATAATGAAATGTCCTATAAAGCTCCAATAAACTATATGTTTCTCATGTTTTAGAAGATGGCCATTGTAAATACTGCAACGAGCTATGTTATAAAGCTCTATGGCACTATGTTTTGTTTTGAGCAGTCTTGTTAGTTCTAGGTGTCATTGAACATCGAGGACAGCGTTCCCCTATGAGAGAGGCTTTTGTAACAAACCTGGTTCAAAACTCATGCAAAAATATATAAGAACACAGTTGATGGGACACGTATTCCAACCTGAATTGTGGGAAAAATATCCTAGTGGGTGTTAATTTAGGTGATTATGGCCAAAAGAAATTGGTAAAGGCAATGACAAAGGCTTTGGAAAGGCATGCAAAATTTATTGGCATTTTATTTACGAAAATAATGTAAATTAGGAGAAAAGGAAGGTGAAAGGTCACAGGTTGCATGTGAGGAGGAAAATGAAGGAAAATAATGGAAATTGAAGAAAATAGAGTCCTCATTTATAAAAATGCTTTCAGGGATCAGTTTGAAAGCTTTTGGTTAGTTTTTGCATTGAATCAAACAAAGAAAGGAAGGAAAGAGGAAGGAATGAGCAAGAAAGGAAGAGTGGGATCAAGCAAGCACAACTGGATTCTTTGCAAGTGGTGAGCACCAGTATTGCAACAATAATGCTGCAACTTCTAGGGCTTCCTACTTTACTTTCATCAACCCGGTAGTTTGTAACAAACTTGGAAGCGACGGTGTTGTATGCACAAGTACTAGCTCTTATTGCAAGTTGTCACTTCGTCAGCTGGCGCAAGTGCGCTAGGAGCTTAAGCCAACTTCTATGAATTCTAAGAAGAAGCTTTTAAATATGATGAAAGAAATCTAACTCTACAAAGGCTATTCTATTTGCAAAAAGAAAAGGAAAACTGAAATGTAATGCAAACCCTAGCAAACCCTAATTTACCTATTAACCCTACTTTTGCAAAAAAAGAAATGGAAATTGATGAAAAGAGTGCCATTAACTACTGAAAAGGTAAATTACATTTATTCAAGCTACTACTAAAAAGAGATGAGAAGAAAACATCTTTTTTTGCTTTTGATTGTCTTTATGTGAAATTATTATGCTTGTGATTTATCTGGTTGTGATTGTGCAGAGGTTTGGTGGCAAAGGAAGCCAGAATTGGTTTTTGCAGAGGTGGAGGAAGGTGTGGAGAGGTCCTAAGAAGCCCTTAGTACTCTTCTAAAGACTTTCATACCGATCGGACTTCGAAAAACCACTCATAGGAAATTCTACAGGAGGTTGCAAGGGATCTACAAGAGGAGGCTGAGAGCTATTTTTGGAGTTTTGAAGGCGGAAAAATGATGGAAAAGGGAAATTGAAGGCTAGATGAAGGTGTTCAGGTGTCTAGAACTTGTCAAGGAAGATCAAGAAAGAACAGGATGAGTGGATTTGTTCAAATGGCAAGAAAGAAGCTTATGGAGAAAAATGCAGAAATTAGAGCAGATTGGCAAAATGTTGCGAATGGCTTGGGAAATATATGAGAAGTGAGCTGGTGCTAGCTACTTTATGGATGTATGGTGAGCTGAGGTGTCCTACAAGAGATCTTCACATCTACTTATGAAAACTGATCAAAGAAAGGACTAACTTTACCATAAAACAAAACTTTTTCTAGCTTGACCTAATTTCTGACCTACAAATAGAAAATGCTGAACAGTAACCTGTGAATATAAAAGCACGCAGAGAGATCTATGGTAAAAGAAAAAGAAATGATCTAAGCAACTGAATCTAAACCAATATATCAATCTTTCCAAATCAAGTTATCACACTAACAGTTGCATAGAAGAGCAAAAACTGTGTTTTTGGTGGTAGCAGAAGTGCCTTGACCTCAAATCACAGTCCTAGAAAGGGAGAAAGGAGATCAGGGCCTATTGTTGGCCTTTTTGAATCTTATTCTATCACTGCAGTAACCTACTTGAGAAACTGAAACGCAAAATAGCTATGCAAACCATCAAAACCAACCTAATCTAACAAAGTAAAATGAATCTATGTAACATAAATTAACTCATGAACTGAAGCAAAAACATATAAGTACATAGTAAGAAGTGTTGGGCAGTAGGGGTTTGGCCGTAAACCAAGAGCTTCAGCCCGTTAAAAGAGATCAGTGCTGGCTCAAAAACTGTTTCATCTTCATTGTCAAAAATAATAGTCACATTACATGAACTATTCTCAAAAAGGAACTCGAAAATAAGCTGAACAAGTGCTACACAAAAGTGTGAAAATTATACTAATGACTAGCTAACCTACTAAGGCTCTAAGCCCCCTTATTTATACAAATGGAGTCCTCCAACAGTCCTCCTAAAATCAAGGAACTCGGATTCCTAGAACTGTAGATAAATAACAGTCTATCTTTACTTGCTTGGCTGCCCCTTGGAATGTGGACCTTTGTGCTCCAAGTTGTTGATGGAGGATTTGAGGAAAGGGGTCATGAATGAAGGGGACACCCCCCTACAAATCCTCTTCCCTGTTTTCCTTGATTTCTAGCTGCCATTTGCTCATAAGTCCCTTGACTTTGTCCAAAATTGGCCAAAAAATCTACATAAATCACATATTAGACTACATGGCAAAATGACTAACCCAATTCACTCTATTAGCATAAATATATTCAAAAAAATACAATAAATTAATTATAATGGTGGATTAAGTCAAAATAAGAGGAAAACTGAGCCAATATAATTACCCATTTCTAGGGCTCATCATCATCCCCCTACTGAACGGGTTGCTCATCCTCTGAGAACCTAATCTAACTCTTCATCCTTGATGGCTGGAACAGATTCCTTGACATCCCATGCTTCTGATGTGATATCTTCCTCTTTATCACGAAAACTTGCCTTCCTATCCACTTCTTCCCAATGTTTCTGTTCTTCCTCCTCTTTTACTCCTTCCAGCAGTCCTAGCAGTAGTGGAGGACTGAATTTAAGGCCAATCCAATTGGCCTCCAAACTTTGCTTTGAGTGCTTATACAGGGGCACTCTCCTCATGGCTTCCCTCATCTTTTTTGGGGAGTGATACTCCCTGATCTGTAGGCTGTGTGGAAATGTATTCCACCTTCTCATGCAGGCACGAATGCAATAATCTCCAAAAAATCTCTCCATGTCCTCGAAATGAGCAATAGCCTGGGCTTACCTGTCAACATAGTTAGGGACAACTTGAGGATTAGCTGCAAAGTGTTGGCGGGCATTGATGAGAGCCATGGGCTCTGCTGGTTCTGCTCTAATCATCAGGGGTTCATTCATTTCTTTTCCCATCATTTTCTGGATTTCCATTGCCCTTTTCTCTTCATGGCTCATCCAAGATGCCATGGCCATCAGCAGCAAGTCTCCCAGCACAACATTTGGATTGCATAAGTTCATGTCAGTAGGTGCCATGTTGTGCAAGTAAAAATTTTCTAGCTTTGCTTTGTCCTCAGCTGAATTGTGATCACATAGATGCATGAATTGGCCATAATCCTGAAAAGGAATTGTGCCCCTCTTGTCCAGTGTCTTGATCTAAAATTGGAGCCGCCGATCCTTGAGGTACATTGCATATGATTTGGCTGGTTGCCTACACTGTAATGCCTCCATAGCCTAGCTGGCCATGCAGGCTAACTGGGCTTCCTTTTCCTGTAGCTTCCTTCTCAAAATCAACACCTCATTTTCTGCCTGTGATTCCCTTCCCTATTACTGTTTTATCAATGTTTCACTATCTGCCTAGGGTTCCTCTTCTTGTTGTTCTCCTTTTAAGATTGATAGTTCATTTCCTCCTTGAGGTTCCCTTTCTTACAACTGCTTCTTCAACATTTCATTTTCTGCCTCTAATTGAGCTCTTTTGATGCTTTTTGTATGCTTGACCATGCTCAATTCTTTGCCCATTTCCCTTAATTTGTTTTCCATGTGCCCAATGTCTTCCACCTCTTTTGATTTTGTAATTTGCATCCATGTATGGGTCCTGACTCTTTCCTTTTCCAGCTCGAAGAAAAGAGGGACTACAAAATTTTGTGGGATGATCTTCCCACCTTCCAAAAGGTTGTAGTAAGAGCCTAACTTAGGCTAAGGTCCAGGCTTGGTTATCTCTTTTGCCTTGTCTTCCTCCTTGATCTGTTCTTTTTCCTTCTTTTCAATTTTTTCAGTCTCTTGGAGCTTTGCCAATGTCTCCTGTAGAGAGATCTGTGCCTCCTGTAGGACTCTTTTAGAGTCCATTAGTTTGATCTGTTCTTTCTGAGTAGAGGTCTTAGGACTTCCTCTCTTGTAAGTGATGGGGGTTTTGGAGGGAGATTCCTCCCTTGTTGTAGTAGGGACATCCTCAATGATGATGGGTTCCTTTGAAGGTGGCTAAGGCTTCCCCATCTTGATTTTTGTGCTCTTTAGAGCCTTGAAGTTCATAGATGGTTGTCTCTTCCTTTTCTCTTTAGGCTTGGCTGGAGTACTAAGTGTAGCAAGAACAACTGCTACTTCTCTTGCTAGTGTCTCAGGAGACACTTCTTCTTACTATGTTTATTCTTCTTCATTTGCTATTTTTCCTGTTTCTACTGGTTTTGTGTCTGTTGTCTCTGATTTTGTTTTCTCCTCTGCTTGTTGAGTTTCCGCCTTTCCTGTGGCAACCTTTTTTTGAGCTGGCTTAGGCTTCTTCATTTTAGTTCTTAGCCTCTTCTTTTTCTTTGCTGTGGTTTTCCCTGTTGTGTGTGGAGCATGATTGTTCAGAGGTCTTTGTTTTAGCCGGATGTATACCCCAGGAAGTTTTGTACACCCCTCCACGCGGGGGGGCGCGGGGGGGACTTGTCCCCCC
>APFE031348831.1:19414-48520 GCA_000404065.3 Pinus taeda
GAAGCTAAAAACATATGTAAATTTGCCTTGTAAAAGTATAGTAATTTCTAATCAATCTGAGCCGTTCATTAGGCGGATGATCTGACAATAGAACTTATGTTTAGTTTAGGTTTTTTTTTTCCCCTAGAAGGCAACCCCCTCTCTTTGTATGAGGGCATTGTATTTTGAGGCGGAGATAGATGTGTATTCTGTGTGAGCGGGAAACAGAGAGGTGAGACTGTGAGAGAAAACAGAGGATATTACAGCGGCTTTGCTGTAGGTTGTGTCTCTTCATTTTGCTGGATAATAGAAAGAAGGACTGGCTGTTCGAGGTGGACGTAGCCCAAACTGGGTGAACCACGTATATCTGTGTCTCTCTTGTTTTGTGCGTTTTCTGTGTTTATATTTCTGCAATATATTATGTGTTCCATTGCTCCGTAATATATAATTTTCTAACATTCCCTTTTTTGCTTTTGATGTTGTCTTCTTCTCTGCTTTAGGCTCATCTGTGGTGGTGTCATGTTTCTCCTCTCCTTTCTATTTTTCTTCTTTTTCTGTGTGGGGTTCCTTTTCTTCCAATTGAATGTTCTATTCTTCTTCATGGATTTCCTTCTCAGCTTCCCCTTTTTGTTCCTCCTCTTCACTTCCAGATGGACTAAGGTCATTATTGAGAGTTTTTATATCATCCTCTTTAGTCATGTTCTTGAAAATCTTCCACGGTATGGGGATTGTGTAAGTGTGGAGGGCATCCTCCACCAACAATTTAATTAGCCCATGGTGGGCCAATTGGTCTTGAACCCCTGCTTTCAGTTCGGTGCTAGATTCTATTAAGGATTGGAGGAGAAAATATGGAAGACTGAGTTTTCTAGATGTAGGAAGGTCCATGCCATATCTTAGTTCATGTAATAGTCTGAAATGATACCTATAGACTATGTTGTATCTTCCATCATAGGAGATATATCTCATGATCTGATAACTAACCTCACCGCATGGATAAGGTATACTTGTCCTCCTGATGCCATTCTTATCCTCCATAGGATGTTCATCAAGCTACAAAAAGGTCTTCTTGTCCACTTGACCTAGTGGTTTTTCTTCTTTGCTCCAAGGGAGTCCAAGTGCGAGACTTATAATCCTGCTGATGAACTCCGATATAAGTTGTATGGTTAGACCCCTAAAATTGACGGTGGCATGGGTTTTTGAGTGAGGTTTTAAAGACAATAAAAATTCTTCTGTGAATGCCTCATTATACCCATGAAATTTTTCAAAGAAAGGTATCAAATTTTCCTTGGTAAAGAGGGCTGCCACTTCTCAATGTTCATGCAGCCTAGTTGAATTCAGAGTCTCCTTCCTCATAAAACCCCCTATCATGATTGTCAGAGACTGGTGGAATGTTTCAGGTGAGGATGAAGGCAGCAAATTTCAAACCCGAAAACAGAGGAACAATTGAGGTTTTCTTCTAGAACCAAAAAGAGAGATTTTCGTGTTCTTCCTTTTTAACAAAAACAAACTGCAACTTTCCTTCCCTTCAAACTCTGTTCTCAAACTTAATTTACTTTTCGTGCTGTTTAAGGGCAAAAAATATATAAAAAAAACAGAGTGTATACAAAACAATGGTTTTTTCCTTTCACAAAATAAGCAGACTACCCAATGCAAATTTACTGCTTAATTTTCTAGAGTTGCATCATCTCTTTACATAGGAGAATACCATGGAAGAGAAAGAGACAAAATTTCAGTATAGAGTAAATGGAGAAACTGTATATATTTCTAAAAAACACAAGGAGACTTTTGTTCTCACTTTTTCTTTCTTTTCAGCTCAATACTTAGCTTCAAATCCCACCACCTTTTGTAGATATATGAAATGCAGAGTGGGTTTTTCAAATCCTACCTAAACGAGCTCGAATTTGGCATAAAAGCCCGAATTGTTCTCTGTGATGCTGCTCACTAGCTCTCCTGTAGAAGGGCTCCTATAGGACTGTGTTTCCGCTCCTATATAGTCCGATAATGCTCCTGTAGAGCCCGATAAGCAGAAGGGTTCTAAAACTGATAGAGAGTGACTGTTTCGATGCTTTGGAGGTGGTAGGTAGGTTTCTACAACTGAGAACTGATCGATGCAAATGAAACAAAGGTGGTGAAGGCAGTCGATTGCAGCATACTTAAGCTTACGAGCATGTTCTACAGTGACGAGGTGAGGTGGTAAGAAGGGTACGTTATCCCCATCTGGACTGTTGGTCGTTATTTCAATGCCCTTACGAATCTTCATGTCATCTACCCATAATCACTTCCATCATTCTCGTTATATGCTGCCACCACTACCTGTTTTGAGATTTCTTCTCGACTTGACCGAACACACATGCTGATTGCACCCACTGAGCGCTGTTTGAACTGGACGAGGGTGGGGTTTGAACTGGATGAGGGGTACTATTTGAACTGGACGAGGGTGGCTGGTTAGCTGGCCACTAATCTTGTTTAATCGCAATCATCTCACTTGTCCATGCAATTTCTAAATTATACTCATGCAACAGAAGAATGGGTTTAGTCACTTACCTGTTGGTCACTACCGTGTTGTTGCGTGCTCAAACTTTGGCGTTCTATTCATATATTGCTACTGCTAGTGCCCGTGGCTTCTGAATTGGTGGCTTGGCTACCTCATGCTAGTGATATTTAATCAGGACCAGCTCCTTGCACGCTTTATACACCTGTGGTTACACTGACCCTACCTCTGGAGCTCAATTTTTAAGGGGATCAGCTGTTACAGGAATCCTGCAGGATTTCCTGTAACTACTTCTCCCTCTAAAACTTTTGGCTGAGGCTTGAGCAGGGACTAGAGAGATAGTTGAGGAAGGTTTTGTTGGTGAAGGAAAAACAACTGGTATGCACTATGTAAGAAATAAGTTAAGAGTTTTGTTTTTTTATTCTTCATTTTTTTTTTTAAACAAAATAAACAAGATTTCTCTGTTTTCTATGCAGGGAAGAAAGAAGCGAGTGGAAATGCAGGGCTGTACGTATGGAATGGAGAGTTAGGAGGATGAATGGTGGCAGGGATGTTCACAGGTCTTCTGGACAAGTTTCTGGCCCTTTGATCCTTTTCTGGATTTGATCTCAAGCTCTCTGTGATTTCTACAGGAGCCTCCTGTAGAATGCACAAAGCCTCTTGTAGGATGCATAATTTCGAGAACAAGTGAAACCAGGGATTGGGAAAAAACAATGGAGATGGAGAAATGATCTATCAGAGGTGTATTCGACTTGGTCATGTCCCTTTTTCTTCTGTGGCCCTCCTATAATCTACAATGAATTCAAAAGAAGTTAATTTTTCTGTTTATGTTTTTCCTTTTTTCTCTGTTTTTTCTCCTTTTCTCCTTTTTTTTACGAGACAGTTGGGGTGCCTCCAGGAGATTTTCACCCTCACTACCTACCCTGGGTGCCTCCAAGGGGAGGTTTTCACCTAGGGATTTTTTATTCTCCTCTTTTTTTTTTTTTTTTAAGGGTGTGGGTGGAGTGGCAGCAGAGACTTGCTCCGCTATCAACACTGTTTTACTTAGATTATAAATGAATTCTTGCTTGGAGAGGGGCTTCCTATAGATTTTCAACCTATGCCCATTGACAATCATGGGGATGGCTTCTTCATCCATGGTCCAGATCAGAACTCAACCATTGTCATTGCACTTTTCTACTGTGTACAGTCCCAACCATCTTGTTCTCAGTTTGCCCTTGAAATATTTATACCTTGAATCATACAGCAATGCCCAATCTCCTTACTGGAATTGTTTCTCTTTAAGGTGTCTGTCATGCCATATTTTCATTTGAAGCTGGACTACCTCTGAGTGGAGAAGGGCCTGCAATCTTTATTCATCCAATCCATGTAGCTGAAATAACCTTTCCTTTTATGCATGGCTGAGATCTAGGTCTAGTTGAGCTACCATCCTCAGTGTGTTATATTCAAATTCTATTGACAGCAAAGCCTTCTTCCCATAGACCAGCTCATAGGGTGTGAACCTTGTGGTGGTCTTCCAGGTGGTGTTATAGGCTTAGGTGGCCACAACCAATCAATCTACCCAATCTTTCCTGCTGCTTCTCACTACCTTGGTCAAAATCCCTTCCAAAGCTCTGTTAGTGACTTCCAACTGTCCATTTCTTTCGGATGATAAGGGGTGGAAGTTCTATGCTTAATTTTGTGATGTGTGAGCAAGTCTTCAATCCGATTGGAGGTAAACTGACTCCCTTGGTCTGTGACTAATTCTCTTGGATATCCAAACTTGTAGAAGATATCCTCTCTCAAAAACTTAGCTAATTTTTCTTCTGTTCCTGCCTTGATTGCCTTTGTTTCTGCTCATTTTTTCAAATAATCAGTGCACACAATGATGTAATATTTTTGCTTTGAAGGAGGATTGACAGGACCCACAAAGTCCATGCCCCACTTCTCAAATGGCTTAAAAGTCACTTAAGGTTGCAGGGGCATCTCATCCCTTGGAGTACGTTTCCCCATCCTTTGACATCAGTCACATTGGCTGATATATCTCCATACATCTTGATGAAGAGTGGGCCAATAGTAACCTGCTTGCAGGATTTTGAAGGAAGTCCTCTTTACTACAAAATGGCCCCCACAGGGTCCATCATGACAGGTTAGGAGAATGTCAAAAACTTCCTCCTCCCTGACATATCTCCTCAAAACCTGATTTGGGCCAAGTTTGAAGAGATTTCCCTTAATCCAGGTGAAAGGGGCACTTTTTCTCACGATCTTGCTCTTCTCTTTTGAGGATAGGTGTGGCGGGAACTGTGCTAAAACCAAGTAATTTGCTATATCGGCAAACCATGGAGAGAGTACCGAGATAGCAAATAGGTGTTCATCTAGAATTTGATTATCCATCATTCCTTCTTCACCTTCAGGCAGATCTATTCTAGACAAAAAGTCAGCAACAACGTTTTCCTTACCCGACTTATCAACAATGGTTAAATCAAAGTGCTGCAATAAAGGTAACCATCTAATAATACGAGCATTACATTTGGTTTGTTCATTAAATACCTAATTGCAGCGTGATCAGTGTGTACAAATGTTTGATAGCTGGTGATGTAGTGTCTGAACTTATTTAGGGCATGGACTACAGCTAGGAGCTCCTTTTCGGTTACAGTGTAGTTTAACTCTGCCTTTGACAAGTTTTTACTTACAAAATATATAGCATAAGGCAGATTCTCATCAACTTGCCCTAAGGTTGCTCCTATCACTTTGTTCAAGGCATCTGTATGAATGAGGAAAGGTAGGGCCCAGTTTGGACCTCTCAAAATTGGGGCAGTCACCAATTTACTTTTCAAGGTATCCAGAGCCTCTTGATAGTTTCCAGTCCATATGAACTCAACATCTTTTCCCAAAATACCAAACAATGGAGAGGCTAGCTTACTAAAATCCTTAATGAATCTTCTATAATACCCTAATAAAATTAGGAAAATTTGAACATCTCTTACCCTTTGAGGAGGTGGGACCCTTTGGATGATGGCAATTTTGTTGGGGTCCACCTGTAATCCTTGCTGAGAAATTGTATGACCTAGCACGGTCCCTTCAGTCATCAGGAATTCACATTTTTCAGGACTGAGGGACAGGTTCATTTCAATACACTTGTCCAAAACTTTTCCTAGGTTAGATGAAGCTTCCTGGAAGTTGGAACCATAAGGGGTAAAGTCATCCATATAGATTTCCACTACATCATGAACCCGTTCAACAAATATACTCAATACTACTCTCTGGAAAGTGGCGGGAGCATTGCACAATCCAAAAGGAAGGACTTGGTATACAAAGGTACCCCAAGGACAAGTGAAAGTGGTCTTATCTTGGTCTTCTGGGCTGATTTGGATCTGCTTGTACCCACCAAACCCATCTATGAAGGAGAAAAACTTCTTCCCTACCAGGCCATCTAACACTTGGTCTATGAAAGGAAAAGGAAAATGCTCCTTCTTGGTGCCCTTATTTAGTTCCCGATAGTCAACACAGATTCACCACTTCCCATTTTTCTTTGGCACTAGCGCCAAAGGAGACACCCATTCATTGTCAGAGATAGGGTAGATGAATCCTGCATCCAGTAACTTTTGCAATTCTTCTTTGACATGTACTTAAGGGCTGGATTCATCCTCCTGTGAGGCTACCTGACTAGCTTGCAATCTTTCTTAATGTAAATGTGATGAGTACAGACTAAAGGGTGCACTGAGAGGTGGATAGGGATGAGTTGATCTTCAAGGTTCTTTCTAGGCTGAATTCCACATTCTTAACTCAGACAGAGGTCGAATCAGCCACACAGAGATAAACTAAAGGATTGGCTTGGGTTTCTTCCACCAGCTCTTCTAATGGCAACACACTGGGGGGTGGATTCCGAATCAAGTTTTCAATAAGATCATCCTTGGTTCGTGGGCCCCCTTCCATGGTAGCTTCCAATACACACAATGGTGTGGAATTGACTTCATCCTCATCTTCCTCCTCCAACCAGAGAGGTAAATCATGTTCTAACAAAGGTTGGGCAGAAGAATATAGGACTAGCTGCTTGGACATATGCCCATTCTTGATTGTCATGTGCCGAGCTCGACAACTGATGTAGGCATCTGCAGTAGCCAACCAGGGTCTTCCCAGGATGAGAGGATACTCAGTGAGCTTTGCCTTTGGTTGGAGAACCAAGAAATCAGCAGGGTACTCCCAAGAATCGATGGAGACCATTACATCTTACACAATCACTTTACTGGTCAGGGTGGAGTGGTATGCTAATTGTAGTACTGTTATGGTCTTTCTCAGGGAACCATAAAGGTTGAGCTTGAGCATAGTGTCCTTGGTCATCACATTAATGGTAGCCCCTAGATCAATCAGGGTATGGGGGATTATGGTGCCATTGGTGTGGACATCGACTACAGGACTTCCAGGGTCTAGATATTTCAGACAGATTACTTGCCCCAACATTAGGTCGGACATATGTCCTATGACATTAATAGTTGGAGCATCTCTCCTGTGCCTGCCTGGGTGCCTGAAGCACTTCTCCTTTATCATCTTGTTGTATGTAGGCACATCCTTTATGGCTTGGAGAAGTGGTATTTTTACACATAATTGTTTCAATTCTCCCAGAAGTGCAATTTCTTCTGGGGTAGGCTGTGTTGTTCCAGTTAATCTCTCAAAAAAGAGTGGAGTGGCTTTTGGTTCACTTTCCTCTTTTTCTTCCTCATCCTCCTTAGGGGGAGGTTGGTTATCTGGAAGAACCTTCCCAGATCGTAGGTTAATCTCTCGAATCTCCACAGCATAGGTCAGTCATCATGTTTCCCCACTATATACCTACTCGGCCTATCTGTTATTCAGGTTCAGGTTTGATTGAGCAGCTATTTGGGGTTGCCTTCGTTGAGCAGGAGGTAGTGGTTGTGATTGAGCAGGTGGTGAAGGCAAAAGAGTGGGAGGAGAGTTGTATTGGGCTTCCACCCCTGATGAGGTGCATTCCACTGAGGTTGTGGTTGAGCATAAGAGTAAGATGAATGAGTAGCTGGTTAAGCATGGTATTGAGATGGATATGACCAAGGAGGGGGTGTGGACCAGGAAGGATGAATAGCGGGACCCCAAGAAGGCATGGAAGTGGCTTGATTGGGGTTGTAATATGTCTGGGATGTCCCTTGCATTCCCTGCTGGTAAGGTGTGGGCCCATGTGGCCTCCTTTGGTTCATGAAATAAAGTGGTTCAGTGGCTCCTTCGATCCCCTGGTATGCAGCTTTAAGTCCGGGCAAGGAAGGGCACTGATTCATAGAATGGTCTTCTTCATAGACTGAACACACTTCTATAGAGTTCAATGGACATTCATTCCTAGGATGCCTTATGGTGCACCTAGGACAAAAGATGGCCAAGGCCCTCTCTGCTTCCTCTTGTTTTCTTTTGATATGCAAGGTATCCATTTGCATGGCAAGAGTCTGCCTCATCTCAGTCCTAAAGTCTTCCAATAGATTTTCAAACTCACCTCTAAGGGATGAACTGGATGAGAATGTACTAGCTAACGGTTGACTTCCCCTACCTCTCTTTCTGGCTACCATAGAATGGTTTCTAAACACAGTCTTTATGTCATTATAAGGTAGTTGATAGATGTTCCCCCCGGCTAGCAAATGGAGGGTATCTAGAAGGTCTTCTGAGACCCCTCTGATCAGGACCAACTTCAGAGGCTTAGGGACAAGTGTGCACCTGTCCCTTTTATAACTGAACTAAAACCTCTCTTCATAGTCTTTTAAGGATTCATCACTTCCCATGGTCATTCGGAATATTTCTTCCTTGGCATCCTTTGACCTACAGTAGTCTTGGTATTTGTTGTTAAAGGCTTGTTGCATCTGAGTCCAAGTTGTGATGTTGTTGCCAGGTAACCCCAGGAACCAGTGCAATGTTGCATCCTTGAGGGTAGAATGAAACAGTTTCAACTTCTGCTCATCTTCTGCATAGTAATAGGTTTTACAGATAACAACAAACTCAAACAAGAAGGTATCAAGATCTTCGATAGTCAACCCATGGAAGTGAGGTAAGGCTAAAGGACTTAAATGAAAGCAAGGAAATGACTAATCTACTTTGCTGGAATGGAAATTGTAGAATTGAAATGAAAGCAAGAAATGAATAATCTGTTTTGCTGAAATGGAAATTGCAGAATTGAAATGAAAGCAGGAACTGCCTAATCTACTTTTGTGGAATTGAAATTGCAGAATTGAAATGAAAGTAGGAAATGTCTAATCTACTTTTGCAGAATTGAAATGAAAGCAAGAAATGACTAATCTATTTTGCTGAAATTGAAATTGCAGAATTGAAATGAAACAACTACTCTACTTTTGTTGAAATAAACTACTTAGCAAAATGTTGTAGTAGAAAATAGAAGAAAGGAGTAATAAAAAAATACTCTAATGCTTCCCCGGTAATGGTGTCAAAAAAATGGTGAGCACCAGTATTGCAGCAATAATGTTGCAACTCTTGGGGCATCCTACTTTACTTTTAACAACCTGGTAGTGTGTAACAAACTTGGAAGCGATGGTACTGTATGCACAAGTACTAGCTCTTACTGCAGGCTGTCACTTGGCAAGCTGGCGCAAGTCTGCTAGGAGCTTAAGCCAACTTCTATGAATTCTCATAAGAAGCTTTTAACTTTGATGACAGAAAAGTAACTCTACAGAGACTATTCTATTTGCAGAAAGTGAAGGAAAACTGAAATGTAATGCAAACTCTAGCAAACCCTAATTTACCTATTAACCCTACTTTTGTAAGAAAAGAGATGGAAACTAATGAAAAGAGTGCCATTGACTACTAAAAAGGTAAATTGCATTTTTTCAAGCTACTTCTAAAAAGAGATGAGAAGAAAACATCTTTTTGTGCTTTTGAGTGTCTTTGTGTGAAATTATTATGCTTGTGATTTATCTGGTTGTGATTGTGCAGAGGTTTAGTGGCAAAGGAAGGTGGAACTAGTTTTTTTAGAGGTGGAGGAAGGTTTGGATAGGTCCTAAGAAGCCCCTAGTACCCTTTTGAATACTTTCATAGCGATCGGACTTTGAAAAACCACTCACAGGAAATTCTACAGGACGTTGCAGGGGATCTACAAGAGGAGGCCGAGAGCTATTTTTGGAGTTTTGAATGTGGAAAAATGATGGAAAAGGGAAACTGAAGGCTAGATGAAGGTGTTGAGGTGTCTAGAACTTGTCAAGGAAGATCAAGAAAGAATATGATGGTTGGATTTGTTCAAATGGGAAGAAAGAAGCTTATAGAGAAAAATGCAGAAATTAGGGCAGATTGGCGAAATGTTGCAAATGACCTGGGAAATCTATGAGAAGTGAGTTGGGTTGGCTAATTTATGGATGTATGGTGAGCCGAAGTGTCCTGCAAGAGATCTACACATCTACTTATGAAAACTGATCAAAGAAAGGACTAACTTTACCACGAAAACAAAGCTTTTTCTAGCTTGACCTAATTTCTGACCTACACGCAGAAAATGTTGAACAATAACCTATGAACAGAAAAGCATGCAGAGATATCTATGGTAAAAGAATAGGGAATGATCTAAGCAACTGAATCTGAACCAATATATCAATCTTTCCAAATCAAGTTATCACACTAGTAGTTGCATGGAAGAGCAAAAACTTTGTTTTTGGTGGCGGCAGAAGTGCCTTGACCTGAAATCATAGTCCTAGGAAGGGAGAAAGGAGATCAGGGTCTGTTGTTGGCCTTTTTAAATCTTATTTTTTCACTGCAGTAACCTACTTGAGAAACTGAAACACAAAACAACTATGCAAACCATCAAAAGTAACCTAATCTAACAAAGGAAAATAAATCTATGTAACATAAATTAACTCATGAACTAATGCAAAAACATATAAGTACACAGTAAGAGGTGTTGGGAAGCTTGGGTTGGGCCCTAACCCAAGAGCTTCATCCCTCTGAAATAGATCAGTGCTAGCTCAAAAATTGTTTCATCTTCATTATGAAAATAATAGTCGCATTACATGAACTGTTCTAAAAAAGGAACTCGAAAATAAGCTGAACAAGTGCTGCACAAAAGTGTGAAAATTATAATAATGAATAGCTAACCTATTAAGGCTCTAAGCCCCCTTATTTATACAAATGCAGTCCTCCAACAGTCCTCCTAAAATCAAGGAACTCGGCTTCCTAGAACTGGAGATAAATAGTAGTCATTCTTTACTTGCTCGGATGCCCCTTGGAATGCGGACCTTTGTGCTCCGAGTTGCTAATGAAGGATTCAAGGAAAGGGGTCATAAATGAAGGAGACACCCCCGTACAAATCATCTTCCCTATTTTCCTTGAGTTTTGGCTGCCATTTACTCATAAATCCCTTGACTTTGTCCAAAATTGGCCAAAAAATCTACATAAAGCACACATTAGACTACACGGAAAAATGACTAACCCAATTCACTCTATTAGCATAAATACATTAAAAAAAATCCAATAAAATAATGAGAATGGTGGATTAAGTCGAAATAAGAGGCAAAATGAGCCCGTATAATTACCCATTTCTGGGGCTCATCAGCAGGTATCAATTTTCATGTGTGTTCTTCTTGATATCTTTGCCATGCACAGTATTGCATGTGGTTCTTTTGCTGTTATGGGATGGATTTTTCCAGGTATGACAGTGTTTTTAGTCTAGCCTCACCATTTCCAGATAGCCATGGTGTGATGGGGTTCTCATGTTTTGTTTGAGTTGGATTGCCGGATGGATTTGAATTTGAGTGAAGTGGATCTCAGAATGATAGAGCACATGGCCTAGTGCTCCCTAAACTAGACTGTGGATCATAGTAAAGAAACTAGCCTAGTAGCCCCTAAGCCAGACTATGGGTTATGGTAAAGCCAATATTATGTTTCCTCATGAGCCTAGGAATCCTTTCCAGTGAATGGCAAGATATACGGTAAATATAAGAAAGATATACGATAAATATAAGAGGTGGATTTCTCTCCGTTGGGCCTAGTAATCCTAGGATGGGATGTGTGGTAAAGCCTGGAGTGTGGGTCTCGTTTAAGGGCCTAATGATCTGATACAGAGTGTGGTAAATCCTAGAGTGTGGGTCTCGTTTTAGGGCCCAATGATCTAATGCAGAGTGCGGTAAAGCCTGGAGTGTGGGTCCCATTTTAGGGCCTAGTGATCTGATGCGGAGTGCGGTAAAGCCTAAGAGACTAGGATATAGGAAAATTCCTCATGGTGTATGTAGAGAAATCTAGTGGAATCCATGCTTATTTGGCCTAGTGATCTAGTGGAGATCATGGTAAATCGTGTTATTACATGGTCATTGTGTTGGCCTAGTGATCCAGGATTGATTATGATAAATCCCGGTTTCTATTGATGAGGGTGAGGTGGTTTAGCCTCAGGATTCGCTAGTTCGTTCTTTTCGTTTGAGTCCCACATTCATGCTTGCAATATGGCATGAGGGTGAATGGCTGAAGAGATATTTGGCTCAACCATTCTATGGTCGACTAGAATGTGGTAGTCCCATCCCGAGTTGTGATTTTGCATCATAAATATGAGGTTATTTCTCCTCGTAATTATACGAGTATTATAATGGTTTATACAAGGATCATATGGTTGTGATTTCATTGGTATTTCTGCTACTATTATGTTGGTTATAAGCATGTATTATGACAATGATGATGTATGGATCTCCTCATGTTTTGATTGGTAAATGAATGAATATTGTCTCTATGACCTAATAGATGATAATACAATGAATGATATGAAGGAATAATGGTTCTTACCTATTATCATATAAGTATGAGATCCCTATGCTTAAATATATTGTTACACATGTAGCTTACATATTTTTAATATGTTTGACGGAATTCCTGTAATGGATAGTTGGGGTCTGCTTAAGGGCTTGTTAAAGTATTTACTTTTGCATCATTGTTTCCCTATTATCTTACTATTCTAAAGGTGTCATTCAATTTTTGGTTGTGATCTAAGCTATGGGCCTGAAAAAGTGGCTCAAATCCCAGGGACGCTAGCACAACATTGAGAAAAATATTCCCTGGACACTGGCATGCCTTGTCATGAAAGCATCTAGAGCCTCTTGGACACTATCAGACCTATAACATTAGAGCATCTAGAATTCAAGTGGTAAAAATCTTTAGTGCGACCCAGAGGATAGCTACTTGAATGGTTGGGATGGTTCCTAGGAGTCTTGCACCTGATGTGGAAGGTCTGTATGTTGTCTTTCCATCGATTCGACTTCCTTAAGGTCACATAGGAGGTAGAATCCAATCATAGTACCCTCTTGTCACATATTTACCCTAGTTGGACAATTACTTGGGTAGATGTGGCAGGAGGGTGCTACAGATTGCCTGTATGGTTTCCTAGCTGGTTTTGGAATGCATGTGTGTATTTGGTTTCATCTTTGTCGATGGCATGGATGTTTTTGGGTTTTAACAAGGGTTTTAGCCTTTCCTTGGGATTTCTAGATAGCCATAGTGTGATGGGATTCATTCTTGCTTGAACTTTAGATTTATGAAAGGTTTTGGATCTAGTGAGGTGGTTTGAGGAAAATCCCAAGCATTGGGGGTGGAGATGGTTTTCTACAGGAATCCCTCAACAGGTGGGTGGAGACAGTAAAATTCCTCAAGGGATCATGAAGGAATTTTGAGGCATCTAAGGTCAATTTGGTTTCGTGATCTTGAGACCAGTTTAAGTAAGATCATAATATGGTGAGGGTGGAGGTGGTTTAATCTATGGATTCCCTTACTTGTTTATGGATTGGTTTATCCCATGAGATCCCACATTCATACTTGGAATATGGTACAGGGGTGATTGGATGAAATAAATATTTGGTTCATCCCAATCTATGGTTAGGTGGTACATAGAAGTCCCTCACTTGGTTCGATCTTTCATATGGTTTATAACAGCTAAGTTTCTCTTGTTTATGATGACTATATGTACTTATTATTATGTGTGTTAAATGGTTTTTGTATCATTATTGCTTATTTGGTTATATGTTGGCTATAAGCATGATTATATGATAAATACAAGTATGGATCTTATCACATTTCATTCAATAAATATCTGGTTAATGAATGCATGACCTAATTGGTGTTATAACAACTATTGTGAGAAGGCCTTGGCCTTCCCTACTTAAATTCAAATAAGTTTTCAGATCTTTATGTTCAAATATGCATTCATGACCTATAGGTTGCATGTTTACCGTGTGTTTGGTAGAATGCCAATCCCTGTTGGGATGAGTTAGGTCAATAATAGGTTAAATTGTTTGTTTATAATCTTTGTTTCTATGTCATTTATCTTTTTTCAAATTTTGACTAAGTTCTACACAAAGGTTTGAGCCCTGGCCCCGAAAATGTGGCTCAAAATTCATGGTCACTAGCATAGAACTAAATCAAAATGTACACAATCGCATGGAGGTAGGATTATTAGTACGACTAGAAGAATATATTCGCTTGCATGCCTTGGCAAGGGAGTGGCAAAGGCTCTACATCAGTGCAAAATAGAGTTATCTCAGGGACTGTACAGCTGGATGGATTGAGTTTCTCCTGGAGGTCCTATAGCACCTAAGGGAAGTTAGTAAGGTCTTAATTTGTCACCTCAATTTCCTTAAGGTCATATATGAGGTTGAGTCTCATCATAGTAACCCTCAACTCATGTTTACCATGGGCAAGCTGATGAAACTGGGAATTGTGGGAGGAGGTTGTTACAATTACTTACCATTTCTTTAATCTACTAAAAGTGGAATAATCAACCTTTTGATTTTCATGAATACATTAGGCTCAGGTTGTTTGATTTCCATTTGACTTGTAAATCTAACTCAATAACTTAGTCATAGTTTGTTTCCATGATAATTTGGCATGAAAGTAGTTAGGTTTAGTATAAGATAACCTTAATTTAGATTAGTGTAGATTAGGAATTACTTTCCACATATTCAATCCTTCACTAGGAGGAAGGATCCTAGGCTAACAAAGCTTATAAACCCATCATGGGTAGCTATACCAAATGGATTGGGATGTTAAAGAGCCACGGTTAGGGTTGTTTCTCCTGTATTGACTTAGGTGTACAACGCGCACATCAACAATCCTTCAATATTATTACCAATTTTTCTTAAGGGGGCATGTTAGGAATTTTAAATAGATAGGAATTAGTTAAGTTAAACTTGTTCTAATGTGTCTACTGGGTAAAAGTGTGCTTCCTTAGTATGCATTAGGTGCCTTATAATCCGATAATCACAATATGTTCTAGACATAGAGTGATCTAAATGCTCATTGTTGGAAATAATATTACTACTCGGAGGAGGGGTGAATTAGTATTAAGGCTAACTTTAAATTTAATCCCAATTTATGGTTTCTCTTTTACTAATAAATCACTTGTGTTATAATTCCACAACAAAATACATAAGAAACAAAGTAATCCATTCACATGAACACATACAACACTATTTGCAACATACACATATAAAATAGATGATTTAACATGGAATCTCCAAAGGGAAAAACCACCAATATTTGTTTTTATGATACAAATTTTAAACCTCTAGTCATATTACATCATTTCTCTTTGTCAGCAACAACTCACAGAAAAAACCAAATCCATATTTTGTATACCCCAACCTATTGTTCATAAGGAAATTAATACACTCTCTTATGGCACCCACTCAACCTAATTTTAGCTTTGCATTCACCAATTATTAGCCCTCTATTTTGGAAGTCTACACTAGATGCATAGTTAGAAACACTAAGATTTAGGCCTTCAACACTTAAGAAACCCACATCTTCAATTAGTCTTCTAAACAAAATAACTCAACCCCCATTTACTCCAAAGGCATATGAATTTTCTCATAATAACTCTACAACACACTCACTCACCACTCTATTATACATATTATCACAGAGCTCTTCCTCAACCACTATTGCCTTCCACTCCACCCATGACTATATTTTATCCTCCCCCCACAAATTTCTCACTATAATCATGTGTTTTGTTCAACAACACAACCATTGAAATAAGCTAATTTGTCACCTTCTCACTACTTGAGAGTGTACCCTAGTATGGCTCACCATCCTATTCTATCATCTTTCTCATCCGCCATAATTGTATTAAATTATAGAATGGAATTTGGACTATTTTTCCATGATGATAATTAAATGTCATTCCACCTACACACTAAAGGAGTTCCTGAATTAATTTTTTCTTGATAAATATATGAACATCAGAGTGACTCTCCATTACCACTCTTTAAGGCTCATAGGGCTCATAATATACTTGAACATGGATCACCAAGATATGGTCAAATATCCATTAGTCCGTGGGCTCTTTTATAATTGAATTCATCATGGCATGAGGGGAACTCAGGAATTATCCATTCTGATTGAGTCAGACAATTCAATTCTATGTCCTTCTTTCATTTCTAGAGTTAATCATTGAGTCAACTTTCTCATTTTAACATTATAACATGCTATAGGTTTTGGTAAGGGTTTAATTGTAGCTCTATCTTTAGTCGACTACCAAATCTGGAAAATTGCTCTAACTATGGAACTCTATGCCAAACTAGCTATCAATCTTTTCAAGCCCCATTAATCACAGGTGTGGGGAACTCCATATATGGAAGACCCTACCAAATATGGCACATAGTTCCAAGTTAGTTTTCGATTCATTGATACCTTTAAAAATCCACCTATGCCTCTTTTTTTATAACCTCCTAGTTCTAAGCACTTATGCTTAAGCCTTTTATATATGTGAACTGGGAATGGTTTACACTAAATAGCTCAAAGGCCCTAAGTGTTAAGAACATGGGATTTTGAATAATCTCGTAGGCCAAAAGCTCCAAAACTTTGCTTTATTTGTCCATGTGTGTTTTTGGCCATATGATACATGAGAAACTTTACGTAACCACCCATGAGTGTGCCTTTCAATGTTGGTTGGGAGGTTAGGGGTCAATTCTCTTTCCTGTTATCTTTCTTCATTTTCCCTAACTAGCCTAGAGACTTCACTAGCTTGAAGAACCAGCTAGCTCGAAGCCTTGACTAGCTTAAAGGCTCAACTTAGGGCCATTTTATCTATTTGAGACTTATCCATGCTTCCACTTGTTCTCTACTCATCTAGTCACTTGTCCAGCATGGGCTCCTTTAAAATCCTCAAGGATTAAAATGAAAAGGTGATGTGTCCATTCCACCTATGTGTTGTTTGTCCATCACGCACTGCCACCTTTGCGAAATTTGTATTTTGAATTTTTTCCAATTTCCAATCGAACCACTCCATCATTTTGAGCGACCCACTTTTAACGGTTTTGAAATAAGGAGGGTGGGGAGAGGGTCGCCCAACTCACATGGACAATTAATCTTCACAGATGGTTTTTTGGGTAAAATCAACAATTAAGCGAGCCCCCTCTAGTTAACAAGTGATGGCACTAGGGGCCACTCATGTCATTCAATGGCAGGGTGGGGACACATGCCACATGATTTACCTGTAGTATACCTAGGGGGGTTAGTATGGGGTACAGAGGGAGGTCACTAAGGGAATAATGTAATAATGTGATGGACCATAGTAATAAATAAAGTGGTTAACCCGTATCATGTAAGGGACCACAAGTAGTTAGCAATAAAGTAATAAGCCCATTGTATTAGATAGATGGTATTGAGGGAACCATGGTAATGACCCATGGTATTGTATGTATGAGGCCTATATAGAGGCTAGAGACTCCCCATGGAGAGATGTCAAGCAATATTGTATGAACAAGCATATGGCTTGTGGAGTGTTCTCCTTCCTTAAGGAGTGAATGTATGGTGTTGTCCTACCTTAAGGGTTTTGATCAATAAAGAAGTATTTCCATCTATATTCAGATCTGATTATTTTTTGTGATTATTTACAGTTATTGGGTATATTGGTATCATTTGATATATTTGTAGGTCATAATTATAACAAGTGGTATCAGAGCACATTTTTGGGCAAAGCAATTTTTATTTTTATTTTTTTAAGGAATTTTTTTGGGTGGTGATTTTGTAGATCATATCTGTAAGTTATGGTGCAAAATTTGCAAAATATAATTGTACATCTAGATTCTTCACAAAAATATACCAAATTTCAAAAAAAAAAATTGGCCGAATTGGAGTCTGGATGAGGGAGATATCACTGATTTAAAAATCAGCTATGTTGCATAAATTTATTGGCGCGACGAGTTTGCACATCAGATCTGTACGTTATGGTGCAAAATTTGCAGATCTAATTGCTGATCTAAGTTCTTTGTGAAAACATACCTAATTTGAAAAAAAAAATCGGTGGAATCGGACTCCAAATGAGGGAGATATCGTTGATTTAAAAATCAACTGTGTTGCAGACATTTTTCAGGGCGGTGAGTTTGCAGATTAGATATTTATGTTATGGTGCAAAATTTACAAAATCTAACTGCAGATCTAGGTTCTTTGTGAAAAAAATAGCCAATTTAAAAAAAAAAAAGTCAGTCGAATCAGAGGTCGAATGATGGAGATATCAATGATTTAAAATCAGCTCTTTTTTTTCAGAATTTTTTGTGACGGCAGGATAGTTGCAACGAGAATCTGAAATTTTAGTGCCTAGATTGGGATTTCTATCACATGTGAAGCTGCAGAATGGTCTTTCCATTTCCGAAAATAGGTCATAATAGAGATTCTAAGCAATATTGACCGAACTGTGGCCACTTTAAATTTTCGCCAAGAAAGTGATTTTTTTTCAAAACCCTCTTCATGTCGTTTAGTAAGATGTTCTTTCTAGGAAAAAATGGTGGGCCGACTATTGAAAATTTTATAGAATTTCATAAGTTTGACTTCCCAAGGTGTTGGAAGGACAAAATAAAGTATTATTTGAAAGATGAGGCTACTATATGGTGGAACTCACTTGACAGTGGGATTATGAAGTTATGCCGTACTGACGGAATTGAAAAGCTATTGTTGGACAAATGGTCTCATATTGAAAAGAAACTAAAAAATCTAGCGAAGATTTTGTTTTTATAGGAAATAAGAAAACCAAGAAACCTAAAGGGTTATTTTCTGATGGTATCTCCTTATTACTAGTTCATGGATTGATTTAGAAGGAAAAGATCATTGTGTCTATAAATCCTAGCTGCATGCATAATTTTATCAATGTTAATTTGACAAAAAAATTGCAAGTTTCAGCAAAACACATTGAAAACACACAGGATTGTAATGAGGATGTTCAAGCTTCTAAAAGATTTGAAACTTTCTATGGATAAGTATGTGTTGCATTGTGATTTTTATACTTTAGATATGGATAACATGGATGTTGTTTTGGGATATCCTTGGATGGAATATGTGGATACTATCAATATTAACGTGCAAAAGAAATTCCTAAAGCTTTGGTATAAAAAGAAGAAAATTACATTGCAGGATATTTCCATCAATAAATAGATAGAGTCCAAGGAGGCTAAAGCAAAAGATGTTCCAAGGGCTGACACATTAGATGATGAGTCCTTAATGGTCAACAACCAAACAAAAACATCATACCATGTACCAGAAAAATAGGTAGAGTCCAAGGAGGCTGAAGCAAAAAATGTTATAGGTAGGGATACATCAGATGAGGAATCTACGATTGAGGTAATATTGGAATATAAGCAACAACATCAAACACTGCAACATGTACCAAATACCAATCAGGCTCCATTAGGTGGTGAATTAAAGAATGATACACTGTTGGTTAAAACTTCAGCATATCACCACCCACAACACCTCGCAAGAAAACAACCAACACGATGGTAACAAATTAGCCATAATGACAACAACCCCCACATGACAAATAGAGAGGGGCAATGATCCACCCGCTACACATCAACACATAAGAGCTGCCAGGATCAACTTCCATCTCAAGAGAGCAAGGCACCAACTAGATCAAGGGTTCACCTTTCTCTTGGATGGCTAGATTGATGTGCATGGTACCAGCGGACTACTCTTTTGAGTAAATCATATTATTCGTGTTCTTCTTATGTTTCAGGGACAAAACATGTTTAAGGGGCGTGAAATGTAGTATTCCTAGAGGGGTTAATATGGGGTACAGAGGGAAGTACCCAAGGGAATGATGTAATAATGGGATGGGCCATAGTAATAAATAAAGTAGTTAACCCGTATTATGTAAGGGACCACAAGTAGTTAGCAATAATGTAATAAGCCCATTGTATTAAATAGATGGTATTGAGGGAACCATGGTAATGCCCCATGGTATTGTATGTATGAGCCTTATATAGAGGCTAAAGACTCCCCGGGGAGAGATGTCAAGGAATATTGTATGAACAAGCATATGGCCTGTGGACTGTTCTCCTTCCTTAACGAGTGAATGTATGGTGTTTCCATACCTTAAGGGTTTTTATCAATAAAGAAGCATTTCTATCTATATTCAGATCTGGTTATTTTTGGTGATTATTTACAGTTGTTGGATATATTGGTATCTTTTCATATATTTGCAAATCATATTTATAACGAGAATGCAGTATACCTATGGGGGTTAGTATGGGGTACAGAGGGAGGCACCCAAGGGAATAATGTAATAATAGGATGGGCCATAGTAATAAATAAAGTGGTTAACCTGTATCATATAAGGGACCACAAGTACTTAGCAATAATGTAATAAGCCCATTGTATTAGATAGATGGTACTGATGGAACCATGGTAATGACCCATGGTATTGTATGTATGAGGCCTATATAGAGGATAGAAACTCCCCATGGAGAGATGTCAAGGAATATTGTACGAACAATCATATGGCTTGTGGACATACATGGGCACGTCATGGATTTACGAATATAGAAAATACTTATAAGTGTTTTTTTTTTTTAAATTGATTTAAGTGGTAAGATCATACCTCTAATGAGTCAAACAAACCAACTATCATTGTGGTTCCCATATTCAATACAATTTTTTCAAGCTTAATTCTTGTGAGATTGTATAAGTTATGTCTAGTTTTTCACTTAATTCAATTAGAAATTTCTTCCAAATAAATGCTACTAGTTTTAAAAACTAATATTCCTAACTCAAATGACTCCATCATAGATGCATCATGGTCAGTCCACTTCGCATGCTACCATTAAACCTTTAGGAATGTTTTATTATTAAACCCACGAATTAGGTAGAGAACCTTATGCTTAATTGGTAGTTAAAGATGCATCTTATAGATGTATGTGTCATTTAGGTATATATCTTCATTGAAACTACAATATCAAATATTTCCATAAATTCAACTCAAGCAAGCTTGAAAATTCAATATTCTTCTCTTAATTGTGATCATAGTTCATCCAAAATGATAGATTTTTATATCCATCAATGATACTAAAGGGATTGGAACCATAACATGATGATCACATGTGACTATGTAGAACATTGCATCTATTCAATGGGGTATTGTTGTTAATGATTAGGATGTCATGGCTAGTGTTATTAGCTTACTGTGAAGTAGGAAAGTGTTCCCTCTGTAGACAGAGGCAAACCCTCTAGCCCTAGAGTGGGTCTAGTCACAGCAAGGACAAAACAACAATTGATTCCATTAAATAGTCATTGTTGGAGGCCTACCTCAAACTGGTTATTGATGAAATTCCGTTGCGCTGCTCCAGCTTTTGTTTCTTCTTCTCAATGAGAAATCAACCTGAAACTCCACAGTAAAACAACAGAGCACGTAACCGAGAACAACAATGATCTATTTACTCATAAAGTCAAGAAATCATGAACTATCAAGTAAATTACATACAAGACATAGGAAATCATCAATGATTGTATTAATAATGAATCAAGAGCAAAACTTACAACCAGTCTTGACATCGCAAGCCTTCTCGGAGGGTCCAGCTAGTATGTTTCTTCAAGCATTCACTTTCAAGAATGGGTCTCCCAAATAGACAATATCTCTCTCTCTCACTCACAAGCTTTAATACAAAGTTAAGGGCACTCCACCACCTCTCACAAACTATTAGAAATCCCACACTTGTCACTCTCACACCAAAGCTATCTATCAAACTCAAAAGCACTAGCAGCACTGTCCAACCAAAAGAACTACTAGATGATAGTAATGGTGAGTGATTTTATAGGAGAAGGAATCTCCATGAAATGAGGGACAGGGAGCTTATCCTCAAGGAAGGAAGCACAAAAGATGGAACTACCATCTCAGAGGAGGAAGGGTGACCCAAACTGACCCAACAACCAGGTCTAGAGACATCCAGAAGGCCAAATGTCGGAACAAATTCGCCCAATTTGGATCGTCACTAGTTGTAAACTAAGTCTCTACGACAGCATTGCAAGGAGGCAATGCACGCAAACTAATTGTCGCGATAAATAGCTAATAGCCTCATGCCAGGCATTGAAATTCGACTGTCACAGGAAACAGGTGTACACCTACGATGGGGTCGTGATGAGACCCTTTAGGACAGGGGACCATTGCGTATATTAAGGGTTACTCACGATGAGGCAGAAACTTAGGGAATGAGGGTCAACTTGCAGCATCAGAGAGCATTTGCTTAATCTTCGTATATCAGTGGGAAGATATGAACATGTTTATTTGACACATGACACAACAGAGAGACTGAGATGAGGACAATGACAAATTACTATGTAACAGATGCCCCCTGAAGCATGAAGCCTAAGAGAGTGCAAGGGGTGAAATGATTTATGAAACTGTGTGAACTGGAACACCACCATGAAAAACCTGTAGGTGCAAGTACAATTGATATCTCTGATAGTGAAATACATGTAGTCTAGGCATGGGTGCAGCCATCCAAAAGACATATGAAACTTGGTTTGTGGTATGGATGCAGCCACCCAGTTGACAAGACCATGATAATGATAAAGGTATGGTCGCATGCATCCATTAAGAGTCATGTATGTAATCACGAACCAATCCATGCAACCCAAACATATGTAATCTTGGTACGGGGTCTTGAAACCCAACCGATCATAGTACAAATTCTAACATGCGAATAGATGTGTTGAGGTTGAGCATGATAGAAGCTCGCTTGATTACCGGTCAATGATGAAAACTATTAACAAGCACGAGAGAAACCACCAGTAATGCCAATGGCTCTGAAGGTACTGCCCAGTACAATCCACTAGTGTGAAAAATGAGTTGAAATCGAAGACTCGTGGAATCACCCAATCAAAGACCAATGATGAAAGTCCATCGTTAGGTGCGAAGAACTCACCATTGAGGCATGCAAGTTCCAAGGTACCGAAGGGGATCTCTAAACTAGTCTCCTGGATAATGAGCTGGTGTCGACAGGAGACGATCTATCGTAGGAGGGCCATAATGTTTCCCCCATCAACGACACGAGACAAGGAACAAGTGGTAGATGGTGAATCATAGTATCAGAAAAGGAGGTGAGGGTGTGAACTACAGAAGGATTATACTCTTGAACATATTGGTGACACGACTCTCGAATGTGGCAACATTTTGGTATCAAGGGATCAGAGGCTTGATGGAGACAACACGGATTAGATGGAATGAGGCAAAAGGGCAACCCAAAACCTCGGAAGGCCAAATGATGATGTGTGGATATCCCAACCCGATAAGAAGCAAAAGTGTCGATGTTCAAGAGTGACTAGCTGCTGCAGGTAACCAATGATGACTTCCAAATTCACCCCCCCCCCCCCCCCACCATTGCTGGCGAGTACCCCAATTATTTTTGAAAACAAGCTTGAAGGGGATAGCATATGCTTGTAATATAAGTTTGATCTTCAGACGAATCCAACCTAGTAATAATTTAACGATCCCTAGGGAGGAGAAGCTTGAGTCTCGTCATGGTGACGAGTCGAATGTCATCAGGGTTTAACAAGTCCGACATAGGGAAAACTCAAAGTCTTTTTCATATTTAAAGAGTTTGAAAAAGACATGGAAAAAAAAACTCCAGGGGGGTCTTTTTTCGTAAATTTGTGTCCCTCGAGCCCAAAAAAGTATAAAATAATACTCGAGAGAACCACTTGACCATTACGATCAAGGAGTATTTTTCGTAATTAGTGGCCCTGATTTGAAAAAGTAAAAAAGTGATTGAAAACATGTCGTTTCATAACCAGTATGGAACTCAAAACGACAAAATTTTGGCAATCTTTTCATATTTATCTGGTCAGAAAAGAGCTCAAACTGGACTGCCTTTTATTCCATTTAATGAGTTAAAAGGGAAAACTCAGCAATCTTTTCATCTTTTGAGTTGGAAAAGGGCTTAAAGAGGACTTTTGGAAAATATGGACCACGTGTATACAAATCATGACATGTACTTGCCATCCCTATTTCTGCACAAAAACACCACATCATAAGATCTATTCGATACAAATACATTATATATGTGGAAATTAGGTTAAAAACTGAAATCCCTAAACATAACTTCAAAATAAATGGGGAAACCCTAAACTCTATAGTGAAAAATTTTAATTTTTTGGAAAAAACACTATTTAAAAAAGGGGTATGGTAAATCATTTTTACATTTACCTTGTGAGTTTTTTACCTTTGGTGATTTTCTGTGCAAACCAGAGCAAAGTTCTGAGCTCAATTCCAGCACCAATGATCAGCCATCTCATGCGAGACTCCTACCAAGTAAGTAATCCCCATTTTGCACTGCATTTCAATGGTTTTTTTCATTCAATTTGATGTTGGATAGGTGATTTTCGATGGATTTTTAGTTCCAAATCTGCCTCTCGGTCGTCGCGGAAGATCTGCTCGGGTTAACGATGACCAAGCATGTTAAAACAGACCACCATCGGGATCATCGCTAGAGATAGATGTACTATCACAATGATCATGGAAAAAATGAACGTCTGACCTTGAGCCATCACTGCTATTTGAAAAGTAGCCATGACGGCACCATAAAGTTTAAAATTTTTATAATTTGCATATTTAAGCTTATGAAAAAAGCTCTGATCATATTTTCCTTCAACGCAGGGAAAAACGACATTCGTGTGGTAGGAAAGAACCCACGATATCAACAAAAAACAAGCCTTTAACGATCCTGGGTGTAGGAGAGCCCTACTTGAGTGTGGATTGCTGAAATTTTTTCTCACTCCACATCTTCAAGCACAGCGTGACTTGCTAGAGCTGTTGATCCACTCATAGAACTTGACAAATGACAAGTTTGTCATCCGTGGCAAAGGTATTGAATTTGAGGCAATGGACATATCTTTTTTGAATGGTTTGTTTTGTCACGGCGAGAGACCGATCTTAGAGGGTAGACAGGTTGCTGGTGAGACCTTAGATATGCTGATAGCACGGGTGTGCCCAAGGGCATGCAAATCAGCCACTAGTGGGAAACTATAGATCCTGAAAATGGAGGACCTCACTCTTTGCTCAGTATTGTTCATGGTTACAAGAGAAGTCGGCTATCAAGCACAACATAAGGCAGCAAATACTCATCTTCAATTGGCTCCTGATTGCCTCAACTTGACCATGTATAACTGGGCCAAAGTAGTGGCTGTTAAGATGAAGAGGCAGCTTACTAAGTGTTGATGAGGGGAGACGAAATAGTTCAGATATGGATCCATTCTGATCCCACTCATGTTGGAGCAGGTGTTGTCCCTTCAGCTACAGGACATGGACCTGTACATGCCTGGGCCACAGGAGACCCGTATCACTCACTGGGCACATGTTATGCTGTGAGGGGGTGGCAGTCGATTGGTATCATGGGGGGTGTTGTTCCGAGAGTGGCTAAAATGCCAGAAGGTCATTATCGAGGACTAGCCATATGCAGGCATGAATTTTTGTGAAGACCCCGACATGCTGCTTCCAGCTAGTGAGCAGTGGGATGAGGGAGGTAAAACACTTGATCAAACACCACACTATTTATGCGTTTTGTTTTTTATGATGTTTTTTGGATTTTGTCATGCATATGTCTTAATGATGTCTATGTTACATGCAGATGTGGGATAGGAGAGACCCATAGGACTAGCTCTTGAGGCACGGAGGGACCTGTAGGGCAACAGAGAACTGGCCCTGGTTCGACTTGGTGGCAATGTGGTGGAGGAGATAGCTCGTAACCTTGAGGGCTTGACTGACAGGATCCCAGACTACAGGGGGATCGAGGAGGTCCCAGTAGAGTATTAGTGACATACAGTTAGAGTGACACCAAGGGTGCATAGGCTCCTGAGACGAGTTGCGCAGGTAGTGATCTGCTATAAAGAGCAGAACCCACCACCGTAGACACCTGGGTTTTACTTTCTGCTGATTTTTGAGAGACATGTGTCTCAGATGTGTTGGGGACATAGACTCTATTTTTTGACATACAAAATTATTTTTTGAGAGCCTCAGTGGCGCCACACCGATATATATATATATATATATATATTATATAATATATATATATATATATATATATATATATATATATATTATATATATATATAATATATATATATATATATATATATATATATATATGGTTTATTATTGTGTCTAAATGCTTATGTACAATGTTTGATTACATGTTGCGTAAATGTCTGTCTAATACATGATTTGCTAATGCATCACTTAATGTGTTTAATCTTCTTGGAATGTGTTGATATGTGATCAAATAAAAATTTCTTTCCAATAGTTTAATACGTAAATACAACCTTAAAATCCAATGACCTCTGACAGAATAACACCCATTAAGTTGGTGGACAACAAGTTGAAAATCCAGATTCACAATCAATGCACGAATATCGAGGTTAATAGCCTTGGTTAGTAGTTCAATGAAAGTGCTATATTCAGTGGCATTGTTTGTGGTGCAACCCAGACAAACACTTTGAAAGTCTACTAACTCACCGTGAGGATTGTAGATCACCCATGCCGCAGAGGAAAGGTTGCAGGTACTATGGCAGGCACCATTAGCAAAAACAACATAAGTTGTACCAGACATCTACACAAGAAGGAAAAAGACACAATAAGCGGCACTTATGCCTACACACCAAGCCATACATGCAAACACACACTGAAAACACACACGTGGAAAACACACGTATGTACAAATCAGACACACGAAATTCATGCATAATATTTCTTTAGATAAAGCCCATTCCGGTTCTTATCTAGAGGATTCCCTTCATAGCCGATCAGCTCATAGGCCCCTTTTTGAAAAAAACATTTCATAATGTAAGGCCCATGCCACATAGGCTCGAATTTTCTTGCCCCCAACTTATCATTCATTTGATCATAGAGCAAGACTAGGTCTCATTCAATGAAAGAATGAGGATTGACAGCTTGGTCGAAGTGAGTTCTCACTCTCTTCTTCTATGCTTCAATGACTAGAGAGATTAGTCGACGGGTCTCATCTAACCGCTCTAGGTAAAGAAGACATTCTTCTACTAAAGTAGTGTTTGTGAGCAATTCGACTGCTAATTTAAGAGAAGGGATCTCACATTCAATCAGAAGGGTAACCTCTAGAACGTAAACCAATTAGAACGGGGTGAATCCGATGGCATCCTTCACTGAGGTTTGGTAGGCCCATAAGGCAGAAAACAACATCGAATGCCAGTTGGAATTATGCATGCCAATGGTGCACTGAAGCATTGTGACCAACACTTTGTTGATAGCTTCTACTTGGCCATTGGCTTGAGGATAATACACTGTCGAACTATCATGACGCAAGCCCAGCTGGGTTGTTAACTCAGTCATCATATGATTACGGGAATGAGAACCGTGATCAATGACTATAGCCTGAGGGACTCCGAATCATGAAATTGCATGATTGAATAAAAATTGGGCCACTGTCTTACCGTCATTAGATAGTGTAGGCATCGCCTCGGCACATTTTGTAAAATAATCAATGACAATGATGATATACCCATGCCCCTCGGTCAAGCAACGGTTATAGGTCATATAATTAATGCCCCATTTGGCAAAAGGGACGACGGTAATGACAGGGTGTAAAGGAGCAGGAGGCGCATGCATATTCTATTGGTAGATTTGGCACGCATGACAAAAGCGGATAGTGAGAATTCAATCCTTAAAAATAGATGGCCAAAAATAACTAGCACGGAGGATATTTTGAGCAGTAGCATACCGGGACATATGACCAGCACAGGTGCGAGAGTGGTAGTCATTCAAAACTGGTTCGGCTTCCTCGAACGTCAGACAATGATGGAGAACAGAGTCAATACCGAGACAGTACAGGGTGTCCCTGATAATGCGATAAGGTTGAGAATGATGGCAAATATGTCGCCAAGCATCCTTGGACAAATCAAGATGAAAGGAGTACGTCTAAAGGTATACAATAATATCCCTGTACCAGGGATCAAGGGTGCTAATCAAGAATAGAGACTCGTCCAGAATATGGTCCTCTGATTGAGAGGGTGCGATAGTAGATGGTAGCGAGCAGAGCAACTCAACGAAAGTGAGGGACTTCTTAGACTTGGACGTAGTAAACTCTAAGTCAAATTCTTGAAGGATGACAATCCACTTTGAGTATTTGCCCCCCAGTAACTGACGTGACAAGATGTACATCATTGGGTTGCAGTCAGAAATCACTGTTGTGGTGCACAATAATATATAGTGGCGGAAATTTTGGACGGCATGAACGGCTGCCAATGCCAACTTCTCGACATAGGCATATCGAGTTTCCATGTCAAGCAGATTGATACTGAGATAATAGACAACATGCTCAGTACCATCATCATCATCTTGACCCAGAACCATGTCGATGGTGCTATTGATAGTGGCTAAATATAGAGTATAGTCGTGGTGATAGTCAGGAGGATGTAACAACAAAGCAGAAACAAGGAGCACCTTGAGTCACTCAAATGACTCTTGTGCAGCGGCATCCAAAACAAAGGAGGTATCCCGCTTCAATAACTACATATAGCCTTTGGCAACTTCAGCATAGTTCAGAATAAAATGGTGTAAAAAATTTGCTTTACCCTAAAGACTATGCAATTGTAGCAAAGAAGCAGGGGGAGGAAGATTTAGAATGGCTTCAACCTTAAGGGGATCCACGCAGATGCCCTCTTTGGAGATGACAAGCCCAAGAAGTTTGCCAGATTCAACTCAGAAGACACATTTATGCAAATTAAGATGAATATGATAGTGTCGATAGCAAAGACAAATTTGTGGACGTGATTTGGGTGGTCTTGGCGCTTCACTGAATGAGCTGGAAGGTCATCCAGGTAAGGTTGCATAATGTGTCGAATATCATGAAACGCATAAGACATTGCGCATTGGAAGGTAGCACCGACATTTTTTAGACTAAAAGGGAGTTTTTTATAGGTGAAATTACCCCACGGGCAGATAAAGGTGGTCTTGTGTTGATCCGCAGGCGATATGTTGATCTGGTTATAACCAGAAAAGCTATCCATAAATGAATAAATCTCACTTCTAGCACACTCATCAATGAGCTGGTCAATGAAAGGTAGGGTAGATATCTTTGGGGCAAGCACAATTAATGTCGCAATAATCAACACATACGCTAATAGTGCCCTATTTTTTGGTCACAGGGACAGTAGTAGAAACACAATTTGTGAGCAGGATAGGGTAAATAAACCCAGCTTTAAGAAGTTTTTCAACTTATTCTTTAATAGTTGCAACCTTTTAGGGGTGCACAGTGTAGGAATTTACAGGGTAAGTTCCTCAGACAGAACACCAGAAGGACACCGCTCACAAATAGATCATAGATCAATACACCAGTATTTTGACGTGGTTAAAACCCTCAGAGAGGGAAACAGTCCACGGCCTGCGCCAACGTGGC